>CM030857.1:6855529-6880529 GCA_018105865.1 Metaphire vulgaris
ATAAGGTTTTGATCTTGTTATAAAAATATCTTTAACGCATTTGCAATGCGCACTCGAGTAAGTAATGTCCACATACGGGGCAGGTTTTAGTTTTAATCGCGTCCCTCAATGGTCTAAACCGCCGCCCCCGACAAGACTGAAAATTACTAAAAGAATGCACTGAGTAGGGAATCATAATGCTTCTGAACGAACAATGAGACATCAGTTCAGTTCTTCGGATCCTAAACAATTCCGAAAACGTTGATCCAACATTGTAATCTGGAACACCAGAAATTATTAATACAGATAAAGTCGTGACCCCCACCGGTGTATTTAAAGTTAGAATTTAATTGCCACCAAACACCGAGACATACTAGTTTTCATTGAACTGCGTCTATTCCCCTCCAGCCAAGTCAATCCCGCCCAAAGGCTTGGAGTCTGGATAAAACACTGCTCAGATCTAGTTTAGGCCCGAATACGGACCCCGTCCATTGTATTTTTTCTTATCATATCTTATAGGCCTGAGTGACTCATTTGTAAAGCGCTCTTGACTTTAGCTACTGTTATGTTACTGCGCTATATAAATTGTCGTAAATAATAATAATAATAATGACTATAATAATAATAATCTATAATATTAAAATCCTTCCTCTGTATGTGTGTTACCTTCAAGCGTTCTGATTGGTTGGCTGTGTGAGCGTTCTGATTGGTTACCTTCAAGCGTTCGAGCGTTCTGATTGCTTGGCTGTGTGAGCGTTCTGATTGGTTGGCTGTGTGATGTTCTCATTGGTTACCTTCAAGCGTTGTGATTGGTTGGCTGGGTGAGCGTTCTGATTGGTCGTTCTGGAATATTCGTTGCCTCGAGCGAAGCGAAGCGAGCCTGCACTGCGAGCGAAGTGAGCGAAGCGAGCATTGCGCGATGTGAATAGATATTAGTATTATCCTGCACAGCGAGCGAAGCGAGCGCGAGCGAAGCGAGCATCTTTCTAGTCTATAATATTAAGATCCTTGCTCTGTATGTCTGTTACCTTCAAGCGTTCTGATTGGTTGGCTGTGTGAGCGTTCTGATTGGTTGGCTGTGTGACGTTCTCATTCGTTACCTTCAAGCGTTCTGATTGGTTGGCTGGGTGAGCGTTCTGATTGGTCGTTCTGGAACCTTAGGCTTCGCGAAGCGAACGGCGACGCGAAGCGAACGGCGACGCGAAGCGAACGGCTTCGCGAAGCGAAAGGCGACGCGAAGCGAACGGCCACGCGAAGCGAACGGCCACGCGAAGCGTTTGACGAAGCGTACGTTGCAGCGTCAGAGCTTGGCTACGTGGCGTATGTACATCATTGAAACGTTGTTCAGCAGCATGAATTCAATGATTGGGTTTTAGTATTAACCTGCACTGCGAGCGAAGCGAGCATCTTTCTAGTAGTAGTAGTAGTAGTAGTAGTAGTAGTAGTAGTAGTAGTAGTAGTAGTAGTAGTAGTAGTAATAGTAGTAGTAATAATAATAATAATAATAATAATAATAATAATAATAATAATAATAATAATAATAATAATAATAATAATAATAATAATAATAATAATAATGCCCTTCGTGATTACGCTAATGTATAGCAGTATAAGTAACTGTAGTGTAATGCAATAGAATATTTGTATGGCGCCTCTTTCGGAGAATCACTCAGAAGCGCTCAAAGCGGCGGTCAAATGCCCAAAAGAGGCGCCATACAAATATTCTATTGCCCATGGCCGTTTCCAGTGGAACTACGGTTGTCTACACAGACCATTAACCTAACTGCTAGATAGTAAACGCTAAATCGCAACGGCAGGTAGCTTGGCACTATATCAGAACCATCACATTCGGCAAAATGGGAATTCGGCGAAATGGGAATTCGACGAAATGGGAATTCGGCAAAATGGGAATTCGGCAAAATGGGAATTCGGCAAAACGGGAATTCGGCAAATTGGGAATTCGGCAAATTGGGAATTCGACGAAATAGAAATTCAGCGAGTTGGGAATTCGGCGAAATGGAAATTCGGCTGAATTGGGAATTCGCAGAAATGAGAAGACACCGGTCCGACATCTGTGACAGAGTGTGACAAAGGGAATGGCGAGTTTAAACTGTCAAAAATAGCGTGACGTACTTTATGGACGATCCTCTTGACGGAGGATTAGTTCCGACGGCCGGGGCTTTTGGTCGCGGTGGCTTCCCTGTTCCCTTCGCGTCGCCGCAGATGTTTTCGGAGGACTTGGACTTGGACGGAGAACTAGAGCGCCGATCCTCCTTGCTGTCGACTTCCTCCAAAGATCCTCTTCTCCACGAACCAAACAGATTCCTCAGAGAGGGAATTTTGAATGGAAATTGGAAACCGAAAAACTTGTTGTCTGATCGATCGGCTACAACAGAAAACGTAACAGGTAGAGCACCGTGTTTGATTATTTATTTATTTATTTATTATTGATTATGGTACAATTATTTATTTATTTATAATTTATTTATTATTTACATATTATTGAATATGATGCAATTATTTATTTATTTATAATTTATTTATTTGTTTGTTTGTTTAAATGTTATTTATTTAACAGGTGGATCAGGAAAGCACCGTGCTTGATTGCTCGGTTGATTATTATAAAAGTCGTAAGATTCTGAGCCTGAATTTTGAAATCCGCTCAACTAATTTCTTTAAAAATTTCCATCTGAATCTTGTTTCTGAAAGGCCGAAAATCGCTATCAAAGTTCTCTCTTATCAGTTTTTATTGTTTAGAAATAAACCTTAGGTACTATAGCAGTGGTTCTCAAACATTTTAGCATTTTTTGCGTGGCAATCCTTTAAAAATGTTTTGAAGACTTGCGGACCTTATAAAATTTGAAATTTTAAATGACTCTAATTCACACATAGGCTTCTTGTTTTGACACTAACTTTATTTAATCAGAAAAATTGCAAATCTTAGTCATTAAATTTAAATTGAAACGGGTTCAGCACTCTTGGAACCATCAGTGTGTTTTGTGTTGGTTAGATATCTTGATAAATTAATCCCTGAACGGTCTCCTGAAACCGCATAGCGGTCCACTATGGGACCGCGGAACCCAGTTTGAGAACCATTGTATTACAGGACACTAGATTGGCCTTGTATAGCTATTAGACTGCGTGGAAGTGGAGAGCACAGTAATTGAATGAGATACTTATGACAATGCATAGTGCAAAGTTTATGTTAATATTTTAGACGTAAAGACAAGAAGACAAAGAAAGAGACACCCCCTCCCCAAATTCACAATCCTAGAAATATCCCTGCCGGGGCATCAAAACTATGACACTGAACACGTTTCTTGCATCGGTCTTGATACGAGACAATTCATATACTCCCCCCACATCACTACTACATTTGTAATATCTTACAGCGCTAGCAGGGGCGGATCCAGGAATTCAGCTAGGAGGGAGACTTCACGTTTCGTTCCCTCATTCTGCTTTGCCCCACCCATTTCATGTGGATTAATGCGTGTTTTTGGAATTTTTTGAAAGAGAAGAATAGACGAAGGTCGCTTATCAAACTTTATTCGCGCTTTTATAACTCTTGGCTTCTCGCGATTATGAGAAATTGGCAAACACAATTGTTGGAGAATTGGGGCTGGTTTGGAAGGGACAAGCGCCTTCTCTCCCCTCTCCCGGCTCCTCGTAGATCCGCCTATGAACGTCAGTGAGCGTTCGCTGTCAAGAAGTAGGCAAAACAACCCCACGTGATCGGTTATTATCAGTGAGCAGTTGATGGCGCACTTATTCCATCTCGGATCCTGTTTCTCACATCCTAAACTATTACCGTTGCTGCCAAGATTCAAGCAAATCGTCTCTTTTGGAGGCGAAACCTTAGACCTACTACTACTACTACTACTACTACTACTACTACTACTACTACTACTACTACTACTACTGCTACTACTACTGCTACTGCTACTACTACTGCTGCTGCTGCTACTGCTACTACTACTGCTACTGCTACTGCTGCTGCTACTGCTACTACTACTACTACTGCTACTACTGCTGCTGCTACTGCTACTACTACTACTACTACTACTACTACTACTACTACTACTACTACTACTACTACTAGACCTGCGCCTGTTTGTTTATTTAGGATGAGTTTAAACGTTCAGAGAAACGGTAGCGGTATAAATGAAAACCTTGTCAAAAGCGATTTTGCAATCCAACATGACGTTCTGAAAGAGAAAGGACGATGAATTTGCTGTTGATTGTAATTATTTCATTTATGTGAAAATGCTCTTCGGGGACTCGGGGAATAGTGGCGGCTCCACATGGGAGCCCAGGGGGCCCGTGCCCCTATTGAATGCCTGGCTCCCCAGTGCCCCTCTGTTGGGACCCTATACTTACTACTACATAGCCTACCAATCAACAAATGGTTGGCCCCACGCTTAGAAGTTGCCATCCCAACGACCCCCCTACTTGCCAAATCCTGGAGCCGTCACTGAAGAGACAGAGGCACGAAGCGAAACCTTCGGGGCGACATTTACCGTTCTGTCCTCGTTGCTTGCCTCTATTGTGAAAAAGTTTTATTTGTTCACTATTAAATTTTGCTAACGAAGAAAACCGTGAAAGTTGTCGACTCAGCGCCGAAAAAATAACCGAAAACACCCAAAATTGATTCAAAACAAACTATATTGATGAAGCTTAACTCAACTTAACAACTCAGATTTTCTTGAAAATATTAATACCTAGTCTAGGCCTGCTTCAATTTTTTTTCCAAAGCTATTAAATTTTGACGTTGTTTTTTCTGTCAGCGACTTTCATAGGGAAAATTTTCTTTCGGCAGATATTTGCACACATTTATAGGGGCCTACGTGTATAGAAACCTAGCAGGTGAACAGTTTCAAGGCAAATCCAGTCTAAATACGATCGTGAGGAGCAGGGTGCGATTTGTTGTGACCTGGAGCAGTGGGGGGAGGATATGTCGAGCTTGGGGGGATGTAGTTGTTGGGAAATGTAGCAGTGGGAGGATGTAGTGGTGGGGATGTAGCAGTAGAGGGATGCAGTTTGGCAGTGGGGGAGGGGGAAGATTCCCCCTTCCCCTTCCCCGCAAATCGCGCCCTGGTGAGGAGTGACGGAGCGATTGACTTACTGCTGTCCTGTTTTGTCGGTTGAGTTTTTCCAGATTTTCTCCTGACACGAGTCGTGTCTTCACCTTCGTTCGATCTGTTTGGATCGGAATTATTCGATTCCGCCATTTTTTTGATAAGACAGGACGAAGGCAAGCTGCAAATTGCATCAAAGCAGAAATGCAATTTTTTTAAATATTACAATGTAATGTTTAAACAACGAGCTCCCATACCTTTTCGTAATAATTAGTGTGATGTCATTCCTCTGTGCAGTGACGTAGCCAATGGGGCTTGGTGGTTAAATCTCCCCCTTGGGCGCCGACGAAAATTTTTAAAAATGTGTTTCCATGCATTTTAAATTTTCGGACGCGGTTTTGAGGGTCAACTCCCACCCTTGGGGCCAGTGGCGTCGCTAGGGTCGGTGTCACCCGGTGCGGTCAAATCGTGGTGTCACCCATTTAGACTTGGGACCTCTTCTAAATCTTCCTTATTTTTTCTTCTCAAATACCGCAAAAAGGTCATCCTTGTCCGTGAACAAGCAAAAAAGGTCATCCTTGTTTGGTGTCATCCCCCTAGATGGTGTCATCCGGTGCGGTCCGCACCCCCCGCACCCCCTCTCGATGCCACTGCTTGGGGCTGCTGTCCAAAATTTTTAAAGCGCCATCTGAAAGGAACAATTTTAGAAGGAAAGACATAGGATAGATACTATGGATGTGCGGGTATACCCGTACCCGCGGGTATACCCTACCCGTACCCGTACCCGCGGGTACGGGTAGGGTAGGGTACACGTTTTACGGGTACGGGTCGGGTACGGGTACAGCGCTACGGGTACGGGTATAGCCGCTATGGGTACGGGTATACCCGTTTTACCCGAAAAGTTATATTTTCATTTCTCACTACTATAGCAAATTAGCAACGCAGTAATAGAAAAATAATATTGAGTAAAGTGTATTAGTATAACTTGTATATCGCGTTCAGTTTGTCAGACAGCATGCATTTTACTTACTGAAAACATAAAGGAAATGCAGATGACGTAATCTGACATCATCAGTAATAAATCTATAATGGCGTCCTCTAACTCCTCCAAGGACTCTTTGACCGAGAAAGTTCTTCTGGTAAAGTTTTGTGGTTTAACTTGAGCTCTAATGCCTGCTCATAGATAAATGATATCTACTAAATATTTTAGACAAGCCCATTCATGTCGGCTTAGGCTAGCTGACTCATTATCCTGATTCCTAAGTACTAGATCTGTCCTAATCTAAACATGCGTGCTATTTACAATGAATAGTTATCCCAATTTCGTAGCCCCTATTTCACTGTTGCCTCTCTATAGTCTCTAGGAACGGATACGGGTTCACGGGCCATGAACAGGTCCTTGTATTAGATACATAGGATGACCTTTTTTTGCTTGTCAAGATTTTTCGAAAGTTGGTTACGGTCAAAAGTCAAAGCCAACCCCCATCCCTTCCGAAAATCCTGGCTACGCCACTGCCTCTGTGTAAACAAACAAATACTCAACTCGATTCTGATCTGCAATGGTTGTTTCACTCTTTCTCATACTCAAGCAGTTCTTGGTATTCGTTCTTTCTCAGTGGCCGCCTCCGTCATTGCCCCCGACTCATGTGTGCGCGTATTGTAAATTCACTGCCATATTTTAGATCATGGCTAAAAATTCATCTTTTTCACCCGAATAGTCAACTATAGTCGATCATCTGCATGGTAGTCTGGGCTGACATCCTGGATTTAGTTTGGATCTTGTGCCATTGCGATTTGGCGTGCCATAGTCGTCGATGTGTTTATGCATCATGAAGTGGCGCTATAGAAGTTTGAGACTAGATATTAGGTTCCGCTATGAACTGCGATGAATGTCAAAAGAGCGGAACTTACGTATTAAAGCAGAAACATCGACGTCATCGTCAACTACAGTAGAACTTCGTTATAACGAACTCGGTTATAACTTAGGGCCTACAACGTATGCTCGGTTATAACGCACCGCAATGTACTGTACTACTGTCCCATTCGATGCGCCACCGTATTGGACGGTATTGGATATAACGCAAGCAAATTTTACTACACTTTTACCCAAAAAATAGGTCGACAAGTAAAAAAGGTTATCCGCAGTTTTTCCCCGTAGTTTTACTAGACTTTTACCCAAAAATAGGTTTCACAAGCAAAAAAAGTCCGTTGAGGAATGCATCCCCACTCATCTCCCACGTGGAACCGCCACTGCTGGGAGGCGTTTGAATATGTCCACTTCTCTGTTGTCCGTCGTGGGCTATCCCCTATCAAATAGGGCTACGAACATTCCAGAATATGCCTTACTTATGCACGCGATAGCATTATTACGACAATAATAGCCAACATCATGAGCGGATCTTGCATTAACACTGTCACCACAGAGGATGAAGACCGCACCAACTTCAGGCCGAACAACCGAATGACAGTGTGAAGAAATATGAAGAAATAGGAAAATGACACAATCGAAATAAAATTAACAAATCCCTTTAAACAGCACCAACAGATCTCCTAATGTATCTCTTAAGTGTAGAAAACTTGCCTGAAATTAGTTCCAAAATACTAAATAGGTGGCACTCGACGCTAGGGAAATAGTAAGAATTGTGTGAATGGTCAATAGCAGACCCTTTTTATAGGAGCAAGTAAACGCATATTAGCTGATAGAAGATCTGCATCTTATTGTTTTCTAGTCTATAACACGCTCTGATCTGTGTAGGTTGCTCAATGATTTACAGAATACACAGTTGGAAGCAAAATGACTTTCCCAGCGTTTGGTCATCGGCCAAAAAAATGATTTGAGAATTTGTTTGTGTTGCTGCTGGAAGCTAAGAGGTGAAGTAGAAAACTTCCTTTGCAAGGGAGAAAATGGCGTTAGGCATTTTTTTATTGCCGTATGTATGCCATCGCAGTGCACAAAACAGAAACAAATAGCCACTCGTCTAAAAGAAATTGACTTGGCTAGAGAGGAAGAGACAGTTCAATGCAACATTTTGTGTCAGTGCTGAAATTTTGGGCGATCTGTGTGGTGGGGGGCAAGCTCCCGCCTAACAGACCTGGACAACTCTACACAACGCGGAGAACTCTACACAAGACTTCGATCTCCTCTTCTTTGCTTACTCTACATTCGCCACTAGGCCTACGCCGCTTCCGAATCTACTCTACTTCTCAGCCATAATCGACTGACGTCAAGCGTATTGCTAAAGTGGCGCCATAGAAGTTTTTCGGTCAGTTTATTCCGTTAGTCGAAGTTAGCATGGGCATTTTTCATAACGAAAATCTTGTCCTTAATATGCTGTTGATATGGAAAGAACGCAGTTTTACATACAAACAGAGGACCAGATACAGATCACGGACATTGAATAGGTTTTAAGGCGTAGGCCAGCGGTCTCCAGAGTACGGCCCGCGGGCTGGACACGGCCCGTCAAGGCCTTTAATCCGGCCCGCGGCAAGAAATGAGGAACGTACGCATTTATCTCAAAATAGTTGAAAGCCATTTCAATTGCAACTGATATTCTGCAGTCTGCATCATAATTTAGTAATAAATAGTCCGTCATTGTCAGTTATTCGTTCGCTGTGTATTTGACTAAATTTAGTTTCTTTTGCATGTGGCCCGCGGAGCCGTCAAAAGTCAGCAGTGTGGCCCACGGCCGAAAAACAAAAGGAGACCCCTAGCTTAGGTCTCCTGCATATGCCATCTACTATCTCTTTCTCTTCTCTCTCTCTCTCTCTCTCTAATCTAATTTAAAACTTCTATAGCGCCACTTCATAATGCACAGGAGCATCAACCTATGACACACCAAATCCAAATAATTAAAGATCCAGGTCAAATCCAGGGTATCCGGCCAGGCAAACGGGTGACAGTCTACGGTGGATAGGCCAGGTCAAAAAGATGGGGTTTAAATATTTTTCTAAAAATCTGTAATGAATTTTAAATCTCTCTCTCTCTCTTCTCTCTCTCTCTCTCTCTCTCTCTCTCTCTCTCTCTCTCTCTCTCTCTCTCTCTCTCTCTCTCTCTTTCTGCCTGCCTGTCTGTCTGTCTGTCTCTCTTTCACTCACTCTGTCTGTCTGTTTCTCTATCTGTCTGTCTCTCTGTCTCTGTCTCTGTCTGTCTCTCTCTGTCTCTGTCTCTGTCTCTCTGTCTCTCTGTCTCTGTCTCTGTCTCTGTCTGTCTGTCTGTCTGTCTGTCTCTCTCTCTCTCTCTCTCTCTCTCTCTCTCTGTGTGTGTGTGTGTGCGCGCGCGAGCGTGTCTATGCTACTGCTTGGCAATTGACAGCTACTGTCTTTCTGTTCATCGTTATTAAAACCGAGTAGAAACTGTAACTCAAGATTCCAATTCATTTGAACGCTCTCTCCGGTTTTACAGTCTACACTGTACACTCTACATAGCCATGCCACTAACTCGGCCTCGGTATTTTTACTACAGACCCACGGCTACACTACACAGCTGCCTAACGATTGACTATGTCTGTTTGTTTGTTTGTCTGTCTGTCTGTCTGTCTGTCTGTCTCTCTCTCTCTCTCTCTCTCTCTCTCTCTCTCTCTCTCTCAATCACTGACATCGTTATAGTCATCGTCGTAATCATCATCAGTAATGGCATCATCAGCAGTTGCATTATCACCAGCATCATCATCATCATCATCAACAGCAGCAGCAGTAGCATCATCGTCACCAGTGGCGGTTCCACGTGGGGGATGAGTGGGGATGCATCCCCCACCGGACTTTTAAGCCTGGTAAAATTCTGCAGATGACGTTTTTGCTTGTCAACCTAATTTTTCTTGAAAGTGTAATAAAATTAGGAGGAAAATTGTAAAATTAGGGGGAAATTGCCTTTTTGTCAGCCTTTTTCGACAAAGTTTATTGATTTTTTCTTCCCTTTTTACACCCCCCCCCCCCAACTTCCTATGAATTCATTTCATCTCTCCCACCAAGAAATCCCGTAACAGCCACTGGTCGTCATCATTGGCATCATCATCATCATCATCATCATCATCATCATCATCATCATCATCATCATCATCATCATCATCATCATCATCATCATCATCATCATCATCATCATCATTAACAAAGGCAGCAACATCATCATAAGTTTGTTTCATCACCATCATCAGCAGCAGCAGCAACAGCATCAGCGGCAATAGCAGCAGAGCCCCGTTTTGTAGGTTTCATCGTTGTTGAGTTAAATATGGCAGCTAAATTACTAAATTAATGCGAAAAACTACAAACGTAGACTAATAATACAAACGCATGCAATATATATATCGCTAAGCTTACGTCGAAATCTGCCTCTTTGGGCCAACGGCAAAACGACATCCGGATGAAGTGAACGGACGAAAAAGATCCGCCTTAGAGGGCAGCAAGCATTGACCTTATTTCATCAGGTATTGTGGGATCAGTTTATACAATAGGTCTGTAAAATTTACAAAGGGAAGCAACTGTCAGCGTTCAAACTTCTTAGCATTGACTTTATTGGATTAGGGTTCATCATAGAATAGGCCGAAAATAGTAATTACAGAGCTCTGGATTGTCTTTACTGGAGTCACACACAGACGTGGACATGTCGATGTGCCCCCACCCATTCCGGAACCCTGGCTACCCCGCGGTTAATTAAGCAAAACTCGCAAACGAAAGACTAAAAGTAAGTCCGAAAATTTGGAAAACGCAATAACGATGACTTGAGATCACAGCAAATGGAAAATCCAGTCTGAAGGGAAATTTCTGAACATCAATAGTCAATTAAGTAAAAAGTAAGGAATTTTTATAGCACTTCTCTGTTTCTCTTGCTTCGTTTTTCTATCTGTTCTTCCCATCTTGACCTGTACTTAATAATTTCCAATGATGTCCCAACCCACTGGAGCCTACCTCCATATGTATCGTTTAGCATTAATCGCCATGGCATATCCGTATTTATATTTTCCGTACTTTTCCGTACTTTTCCATAGTATTACAGCACATACTGTTCTTTTCTTACGTGTTTGCCATTTTCGATGCCCATAAAATGGTCTCAACATAGTCAGCATACTTTAATAAGCCTACTGTACATTTCCTGCTGATGCTTATACTTATTGGTTAGGATGTCTATACTGTAGGATGCCCATTATAGTTCCCAAAAAGTGTTTCCCACAGACGAAAGGACGATAGATTCAATATCGATAAACTTTTAAATCGAGCGAAGAATGGCTAACTGAATGAGGTATTCCCCGTATTTGTGACATTGTATAATGCAAAGTTTTGTTATTTGTAGATATAAAGACAAGAAAGCAAAAAAATGAGAATACAGGAACACCCATACCGGAGGACAAGAGGGCATAGAAGGAGATTATATATAGCAAGACCATAAAGTGAATGAATGGATAGGTGAAAAATTCTGGTCTCCATACAAGGTAGACGCTATTGAACCACTCAATACCGTATTATTATTATTATTATTATTATTATTATTATTATTATTATTATTATTATTATTATTATTATTATTATTATTATTATGGACCGTCCATAAAGTACGCCACGCTATTTTTTGGCAGTTTTACCAACCCTCTTGTCACGAACTGTCACAAATCTCCGACTCTCCTTGAAGTTTCGTCCATAAATGACGTCACGCAGGGTTTCTATTTAATACATTCGAGTTTCTCGTTCAATTTTCAGCAGCCGCGAACAGAGATATTCAACTTCCGGAAATGATTTGAGACATTAAACTTACGTATCTCTCGCCAAAAGTGTTAGTGAGCAAATATATATATATATATATATATATATATATATATATATATATCTATATATATATATATATATCTCGAACGCTTTCATTATGTCTCCCATCATATACATTAAAGGTTTCATTCATATTGAAAGTGTGACGTCACGGTGGTCCCTGCCCATCCATTATCATCATCATCATCATCATCATCATCATCATCATCATCATCATCATCATCATCATCATCATCATCATCATCATCATCATCATCATCATCGGGGCCGTTGCTTCACCACCCGCCCTGACCATGAACGATGGCTTGTTCCCATAGAAAGGTGGGAGTAGAACCGCTCTGTTGCTGAAAACTGCTACCCCTCCCGTCTGTCACAAACTGTCACACTAGCTTTCTTGGACCCATCACCCTCGTATTTTATGGACGGACCTTTATTATAGCTTACCAGTTAAAATGCGCTAACGATTATAATTTTAAAGTAGAATTGTCTTCTGGCTTCTGTCGCCGTGTGCTGCTTCTGCAATACGAGATCATGTTTTGTCCTCCTGTGCACGATCCTTTTCAGATTTCGGAAGACGATGATCATCACTCAACAGCAGAGACCCGATTTCACTTAACTGTTCTATATAAAAAATTACTGCTTCATTTGTCGGTCGGTCATTGCGTCGAACGATTAGCATATCTATCGACGTCAGTTACTATCTTGTAAATCAGACATTTTGACCGGTTCTTATTAAGATCGCTCGCTCTTCGTTATCAAAACGAGTTGAAAGACATACGATGTACAAACTCTCACGCACACACTCTCTCTCTCTCTCTCTCTCTCTCTCTCTCTCTCTCTCTCTCTCTCTCTCTGTCTCTCTCTCTCTGTCTCTGTCTGTCTCTGTCTGTCTGTCTGTCTGTCTGTCTGTCTGTCTGTCTGTCTGTCTCTCTCTCTCTCTCTCTCTCTCTCTCTCTCTCTCTCTATTTATCTATCTATCTCTCAGATCATCGTTATGCTTGGTTTTAGCGTCACCCCCACTCACTCAGCCTCCAGCCTCTCTGTTGGTCTTATATCATCCGGGATCTTTGCTCACAGTGGGCCAACGCACTTGTAATAACTGAAACAGTGACAGGATGTACAGTGTACTGTACAGTAGTACAGTAGCCACGGCCAACACTGACAATTACCTTATTTGCGTCTGACATATAGGCCGACAGCCTCCGCATCTAGGCACTGCACGATGAGTCTCTTGTTGGTCAAACTAAACCTATAACCAGTGTAATAGATAATAATAATAATAATAATAATAATAATAATAATAATAATAATAATAATAATAATAATAATAATAATAATATATGCCGTAACCTGTGTAATAGCCTAGGCTACTTGTAATGCTGTAGCTGCCTAATTGTCAAATGCGCGAAGTGTCTGTTTAATTCTAACATGGTAAAAGTCAGTAGGCCTAACTACAGGCATACAGCACAGAGCAAAAGATGCACAGGCCTATAGGGCTACATCACAGTGGTGTAGGCCTACCACTGCTGTCTGTCTCATTCAAATTTCAGACTGCCAACAGAGGCCGGGGCCTAACTAGATCCTGTTAACACGCTTCTTCTAATTTAATCACACTTAATGCGCTGAAATTAAGGTGGGAAACCTATAGGACGATAACGAGATGCAACACATGTTCCATTTTACATTCATCTTCTTCCCTAGATACATTGTGATTATATATACATATATATATATATATATATATATATATATATATATATATATATATATATATAATGGGCACGTACATACATATGAAACCGGAGATCAGCACCGGCACCTACGGGCACAGAGCCTACGGATAAACTTTACTTTTTACACACATATAAATAAATAAATATATATATAATTCATCTTCTTTAGATATATTCATCTTATTTAGATATATTGTGATATATATATATATATACACATTATATATATATATAGTATTATATATATATATATATATATATATATATATATAGGTGCCCATTATTATAATGCCCAGTATATATTATATGCATAGTATGTCTTTGTGAGAGTGTAAACAACAAAAACTAGCAACATATTAGATGAGAGAAAACTATTAGCTTTGCCATTTACTTAGCATGATTTAAAGCAGTGGCGTAGCCAGGATTTCCGGAAGGGAGGTTTGAAAAAAATTTCGTCGTTGACCGCCAAGGGGGAAATTTTCACTCCAAAAATCGCCAAAAATCGCCAAAAAATAAAAATTGCATGGAAATATTTAAAAAACATTTTTTTCGACGTCCAACGGGGTTTTAACCCCCAACCCCCGTGGCTACGCCACTGATTTCAAGTGGCTTAGAAGGCATTACTGCCTGTGTGAAAGCCACTAGAGGCACTAACGGGGCTTGAACCCGCTCCGTCAACCTGACGCTCCAGCACGTAGCCCACTCTGCCATCTTCCGCCCCCATTTAATTAATATAATTAATATAATTAATATAATTAATATAATTAATATAATTAATATAATTAATATAATTAATATAATTAATATAATTAATATAATTAATATAATTAATATAATTAATATAATTAATATAATTAATATAATTAATATAATTAATATAATTAATATAATTAATAATTAATATAATTATTATAATTATTATAATTAATATAATTATTATAATTATTATAATTATTATAATTATTATAATTATTATAATTATTATAATTATAATTATATATTAATATAATTAAAAAAAAAGCAAAATAAATTACATATATATATATTTTATATAATATATATATATAATGATTATAATTATAATCAATACAATACAACAATGTATAGATAAATAGATATAGTTCTAAATTTTCTATTAATAATTTAATTTTGCAAAAAAACAGTCTTCGGATTTTCCGGAACGCGGTCCGGATTTTCCGAAGCGCCGCTCCGCCTCGCTCCGGCACAAAAAGCCCTGACTATATATACCCGTTCGGTGATGTATACATGTATAAATGATTGACGGGAATATCAGTGGAGCCTTCTATAGGTCACATGACATCAGGAAATGAAGTGTTTGCTAGAGAGGAGAAACTGTCCCCTTTCCGCCTTTGATCTCTAATCAGTTACCACAACGAAACTGGACTAAAGATAACACCAGGCACACGAGCACGTGCCTAATTGCAGAGAGACAGACAGAGAGGGGAGAGAGAGAGGGGGGGAGAGAGAGAGAGAGACAGAGAGATCTTGGAAAGGGCGATTTAACAAAGAGACGTCTTCTCTGACCGCCTTTGCCACTCGGAGAATCTGCGACAAAATGTAGCGTTTTTGTTGTAGCGAAGTTAAACAATTCTTTAAATCATTTTCCAAATGTTCGCCCGACGGTAGCGATAAGTGAAAATCAATATAGCCTACTGTTATACATAGTGGCGGCTCCACCGGGGTCAGGGGCCCCGTGCCCCCTAAGAGCCTGCGGCCCCAGGGGACCCTATACTTAATGCTTAATTAAACAACAAATGGTTGGCCCCCATGATTAGAAGTCATAACGGCCCCCACTTGCCAAATTTCATCCGGTTATACAAAGACCAGGTCATGTTAATCAACATTGCCCTAGTCATAACATGAAGTTTCATCCGTCGGCCCAGTGCCCAATAGGTCGCCAATTTCCACGGCTCCATTTTGCAGCCCGTTATGCCGCCAATCCCCAGTTTCGGCCTAGATGATCTGCGGTCCTCAGCGCAGCGGCAGAGGTCTTCTCAGGGCAGGCAGATGCAACGAGCGATGGCCGTCTATAGGAGGAGAAGACCGAGTGAACAGTGTCACCGACGCTACTGGCCTCGATCCCGGGTCACCGGGTCACAGAGACTGGGTAGGACCCAAGCGTCGACCGACCGCAGTGCCTCGTTCAAGAAGTTTGCACCAGCAGGCCACCCAGTTTTCTATCCAGGCCTGTTAACCCCCCCTCATCCAACCACAAAAATCACCCCACACAAAATCCCAGCAATGACACAAATTTTTGCGTTGAACTGTGTCTCTTCCTCCAGCCAAGTCAATCCCCCCTGGATGAAAACACTGAGGCCGCCACCGTGACGCCGGCGACTGCGACGCGTGAAACAGTCAGGAGACGGTGCAGCATCGCCTGCTGGAATGACTCCAGGTTTTCCAGGCCATCTGGAGAGAACGATTTCTCTCTCTCTCTCTCTCTCTCTCTCTCTCTCTCTCGAATCCGGATCACTCAATCGAGAAAGTTGTACTCCTTTAATTAAACAATGAGGGGTTTGAAAAAAATTAAGTTTGTCCTTTGTTGACAATATAGGGAGGGGTTTGAAAAGTTTGACAGTTGTTGACAGGGGGAGTGGGGTCAAGAGAAGTTGACGTCAACAATTTCATTTTTTTACAAAAGATAAAAATAGGACATTTCATGGAATAGGCTACTATTTATTGCAATGGAAAAAAACCTGACAAGCAAAAAATAAGGTAATCACCAACACATTTATGACACTTGATGAGCAAAAGAAAGGGGAAATGGTCAAACAGGTCCAGGTATCCAGTTTCTCCACTCCGATCGATTGCTTGCTTCTTCTTTGAGTTCCTGATATCCTTTATTCATCATCCACTCCAACATCATCTTTCTCGGTCTACCTCTCACTCTCTTTCCTCCATTTTTCCTTCGATTATTGTTCTTAGTAAAGAGTCATGGGAGGACATGTCCCATCCAATTTCTCTGCCTTTTCCGGATTGTATCTATCAGGCTTCTTTCTTCTTCTTCTTGCTCTGTGTATTTTACTTTTTAGCATTTTCCTCCAAATTGTTGAAAAGCCTCTAATCGGATATCTTCCTTTCTCATTGTCCACGTCAAAAGATACAACGCCACACTCCATATCAATGTTTTTACCAATCTCTTTTTAGGTTTAGTTTTAGTTTAATTTCATTTTTTCTCTTGTAAAAGATAAAAATCTTCTTATCTCTTTATTGCATCTGGCATCGGTTGTTATCAGACTTCCTAGATAGCTAAATTCCTTCACTTGCTCTATGATCTGTCCGTAAACCGTTATGTCTACTCTCAATTAATCGTGCGAAGCGTCCAAGTATCGAAAAGACCGAGGACAAATCGATCAAGCTAGCCCTTTAAAAAATAAGCTAATGAGTAGAAGACCTCTCGGTTGGTATAGCCTCTCGTTTCAAAGCTCGACAGTACCTGATGAGCAAAAACTGAAAGAGCAGGCTAAAATGGTGAGCATGGTGTCTCCAGAAAAACACCGCAAAGGAACTAACCCACCCTCTAACATCCCTTTGCAAATGTATTCAGTAAAAGAGAAATCAGCGAACGACGTTAACTGATCTTAGTTGGGGGATCCGGCAAAACAGGTTTTGTCATAATTAAACCCCTGTGGAAAACAGAAAAAGCTAAAAATTGGAAAATGGTCATGACAACCTTGTAAACTTTGTAGGGAGACCCGACACTGATCTTAGTTGGGGGATCAAAAATTTTTGACATAATTATAGGGTCAAAAAGTTGACAGTTGGACATAATTAAATTAATGACATAAATAATGGACAGCCCCTAAGAGCCGTTATAATGCTCCGAAAAATTTCCTTCAGGTTAGTTCCCATAATAAAAAGCCTCTTCGCCTCAATGGACGCATATGTAGATTTAACAGGCAGTGCTGTGCAGTAACGAAATAAGAAGTAACGCGTTACAATACTTAAGTACAATTCTGAGTAGGCCTACTTCGTATTGTAACGAAGTACACAAGTTACACAGTACTATTCTAAAGTACTTGTAACGAAGTAAATTTTTATGCAAATAACTTACTTATATTAAACTTTTTATCATGCAAATAAAATACCGACTAGTTTACTTCGTTACATCATGCCTTTCACGTCTCGTTGATAGTAAAATTTCTTTGGTTGCCAGACTAGTAGCAGTGACAGAGAGAGTAGTAGTAGTAGTAGCAGTAGCAGCAGTGTTTTCTAAAGCGCTTTCAAAAGATGCACTGAAGTAGCTCCTTTCAGGTAGTAGTAGTAGTAGTAGTAGTAGTAGTAGTAGTAGTAGTAGTAGTAGTAGTAGTAGTGATTTTTGTAGTGTTGGTGGTGGTTGTGGTAGTAGCAGTTGTAGTGAGATTTTAATGAAGCAATAGTGAGTATTTTTGGCATGTCCTTCCAAAGTGTTATAAATAGCACAGTTTTTCGTTTCTTTAGCCCATCTGGTTTTCTCAAATTAACCCATTGTTATTTTATATATTTATTTGCCATATTTTGCACTGTGTTCTGGCTCGAAATTATTCTTTTCAGTCATGTTTAAACGCAAAAATTCCGGCCACGATGCTTGTCGTTGTAAAGCACACACACACACACACACAGCGTCACCGAATTCGCCTCAATTAAGCGGTATCGACCATTTGAGGCTGTCCGTACAAGCGCTATCATTTAGTAGTCCTTGACCACGTGACGTTCGTCGAGACAGAGCCTTCCCTTGGACGAGTAGGGTCCCGGCTGACAGAAGACGGTGTCAGAGGGACACGATGAACACGGATTCTCTGAAATCAAAGCGAAAGTGGAGTCTTGTTAACGGCAGACGCATATGCAAACAAACGACTAATCAGATCAGTGGCGTAGCCAGGATTTCCGGAAGGGGTTTTTTGTTTTGATCATAACCGACTACGAAAAACCTTGACAAGCAAAAAAGGTCATCCTCATTTTCCTCGTGTACTTTTTTCTTTGCAGATGTACTGACAAGCAAAAACATCTCTACATTCTATAGCGTTTACAAATTATTTTGGGTCGGCAGCCAAGAGGAGGGGGGTTTGACGCCCAAAACCGCGTCCAAAATTTTTTAAATGTATGAAAACACGTTAGAAACATTTTTTCTTTGGCAGCCAAGGGGTTTTAACCCCAAATCCCCTGGCTACGCCACTGAATCAGATTCACGATCGAGATAACTGACTATTGGTCTGCTTATGGTCAAAAGAAAGATGGCTAACAAATGACAGGACGAGCAGTGGCGTAGCCAGGTTTTAGCACCAGTGGAGCGGCCAGAATATTAAAGAATGCGCCATCTTTCAATCCAAAATTGATTAAATTTCCAAAAATGCGCCACTCTGAAAATTTGCTCAAGGAACGCAGCCCCCCATGCACTCCTAGCTACGCCACTGAGGACAAGCTTAGACAGGTCTTGCTGTTATTCATTGTGGTTGTGGTCCCGGGTAACCCGGGTTCCGAAATCTCTGAGCCTGTGTAAGAGAATTTCCAATGACCTGTTGTAATCCACACCAGTGGTTCCAAAGCCTTTAAAGGAGTTTGTCGTAGGCCTATCTACAATTTTCGGTACTGCGTTATAAAATTTTAAAATTTAGACTTTATTATGGATGGTCGATTCTGACCAGGGGCGTAGCCAGGACTTTTATTGGGGGATAATGTGATTTGAGGGGTATAAATCTTAAAACCGTTGAAAATCTTAAAAAGCACATTAAAAACTTTAAGGTAACCTGATATTTTGGGAGGGGTATATATACCGATATACCCCCGTCGCTACGCCCTTTATTCTGATCCGGGATCATGTGACGAAAAACCGATAATAGGGGATCTAAATGTTTATAAAATTCTAAGAGATGTGCAATATCATTCTTAATTTTCATCAACCAAAATCGAAACCTGTAAAAGCTGTCAGTCATTGTATCAAATACTGAGGTCTCACTCTCACGGACCCCTTTCTGTAAGCTGACGGGCGACAACTTGCCCGCGGGTCGTGGTTTGAGAACCTCTGAGCTATACAAACGCCTAACCACGGAATCAAATCGAGCCAACAGTCAATTTTCTAAAGTAGGGGCCAAAATTCTATCCCTAAGTTTTAGCTTCACGTTGGCATAGGACGCCTACGACCAAAATTTTCGGTCCAGTGTGGTTAAACCCCCAACATTTCACCGGAAAGATCAAACATTGGTCACAGCATTATAGTGGTTCCCACATTGGGCAGATTCTACAGAACCACTCTAAACCCTGCTATTACAATTGTATTATAGGGCCTACACAGTGGCGTAGCGAGGCAAAGTGCCGCCTGGAGCGAAAAAAGTGCCGGCCTCCGAAAAAATCTGGCAACCAAAAAAGGCCATCGCACTTCCTGAAATTCTTGACAAGCAAAAAAACGTTATCCTCGAAAATGCCGCCTCTAGAGTAAGTGCCTCCCGGGGCGGTTTGCCCCCACTCAGAGGCTTAGCGTTCCAATGGCTATTGTGGCTTTAGCCAGGGGTGGCCACGTGAGGGGGTGGCAAATTTTGGAATCGACGATATTTTTTTCTTCTTTTTCTTTTTTTGCCCGTCAAGGTATTTTCAGCGAGGGCGGCAAACTTTAGAAAGTAGGGAAATGTTAGAATCGATTACCTTATTTTTGCTCGTCAATGTATTTTCAGTGAAGGAGGGAAATTTTTGAAGGGGCGGCAAATTTTAAATTTTAAAATTTAGCAAACGACGACATGTGCCATGGAGATCCGCCTCTGATATGAATGGATTTGGGGCGGCGGATGAGTCATGAGCCAGAGGCGGCAAAAGTGCACGCTACGCCACTGCCCCTCCCCACTGCCCCTCGCTACGCCGCTGGGCCTACAGCACTCGACATATTTTAAACAACGAAGCGATTATAAGCGAGGATGTTGAAAATATTTGTGAAGTTGCGTGCTCAGAAACCGAGAAACTGGTTTGGAAGAGAGTTTAGTCAATTCCAATCGGAACTCTGCACTGTTTCTGCGTCTTGTACTTATTTCTCTCACTTATTTCGCAGTAATGTCCGCCGTAAAGGATAGTTGTGTTAGTTGTCCCCGGACACTGGCAAAACCTTCCGTCTTGCATAACGACGCATTGCCCTCCGTTGACACATGGCGTTGAAGTGTTATCACTGCAAGTGTCGCTGTCTGTAAAAATAAATAGATAATTAATCAGTTAATCATTTAAAAACTAATGTATTACTAAAATATAGCTGATCAAGCAATTAACTGGTTTTATTAATTATGTATCTGTTATTTAATTAGTTAACTAACTTTCGCAACATTGATTTTGATTGTCAGTTGCAATCTCGCGGTTTTTCCTAATTTTTCTGCGACCTGGTAATTTTTTGCAGCTTTTAGATACCCGTAGATGACTAGAGGTCCATTTGCACAATGTTGTCACATTTTACGATAATTTTGCTTCGGGGCTACTAAACTACGACCATTATTTTTATCTAATATTCGGTGGATGGAAACCACCCCACGAATGTTCCCTGACCGAGTTCTTAGTTATAATCAATGTCTTTAAACTTTTTCCTAGTTCTACGATAGCAGAGCATCAAGTATGGATAAGTGGGCAACCCAAATCAACAACAGACAATAGCGGTTCTATCCGGAATAAAAACTGGGTTTTGGGGGATTTGTGAGTTAACCCCCTGGCTGCCGCCCAACACTTTTTTACATGTGTTTCCATTTTTTTTCGGACGCGGTTTTGGGGCCAAACCCCCCTTGGCTGTCTGGAGATCGAAAATTTCTAAGAGTGCTGTAGAAAAGCTATAGAATGTATAGAATGCAATGGTGTAAGTAAGGCAACGACCTTTTTCTTGCTTGTCAAGAATTTTTGAAGTTGGTTCCCACCAACTCCAACCCCCTTCCGAAAATCCTGACTACGCCTCTGCCGCCAACAGTTACCAACTTCTAGAAACATCTGAAAAAGTCTGACGAGCATAAAAGGTCGTCCACTACTATTATCTGGGGCAAAGCTGAAATCTGAGGGGGGCTACAGTTCCAGATTCACCTAGAACCGCCACTGGCCAACAGAGTCGCAAACCCACTTTGAAGTTTAATCCAAGACCGTCAGTTTCGAGATATCTGATGTAAAATGCAAAACAGGCTTACAAGAAGGCCATAATAATTTTATATAGACCTAATGAAATCATAAGGAGAGCATGAGGCAATACTGCTGTAACAGAGTCTGTAACAAACACGAAAGTATCGGATCAGGACAACTGGGTACCGCCGATTGGGCCCCGGACAACTGGGCCCGGCATTTGGGTAACGGGACATCTCGGCCCTGGACATGTCGGCCACGTACAATAGGGGAAGAGAGAATGGTGCTTCTGGTTGTGCTATCAAAATCAGAATAGGCAACGACTATTCTTGTATACCGGTATAGTATATTATAATGACTCCCATATAATAAGAACTCCCCCCTCATTATTATATATATAATAATGACTCCCCCCATCATTATTATATATATAATAAAATATTAATAATAACTCTCTCTATATTATAATAACTCCCTTAGTTTTTCAGAAACCAGCTGAGATACCATGGTCTAGAACATCAAAAGCTTTTTTATATCGAGGATTGTTCCAATAGTGTGTTTGTGGGATTCAAAATTTGTTGTTTTGGTATAAATTAAATTCATTATTGGCATTTAAGTGGAGAAATAGGGCTGAAACCATATTGATCAGTGGATAGCATATTAAATGCATCTAAGTAGTTTAACAGTCTGGTAAGCATTGCCCTTTCAGGAATTTTAGGAAAACTGGGAGATTGGAAATGGGATTATAATTTCGTATAACCATTTTAGAGACATTTTTATAAATTAGGGTTATTTTTTCAATTTTTAGGCCTACTTCTTCTGGGGAGTTATTATAATATAGAGAGAGTTATTATATATATAATAATGAGGGGAGAGTCTTTATTATATATATAATAATGAGGGGGAGTTATTATTATATGGGAGTCATTATAATATGCTACACCGGTTTTATGCTTAAAAATCATAAATGCCTGTGAGTTCAAAGAATTTTACTCAATCTGTAGCCGATGACAGGACTTGAAAAAGAAGACTTCCCACAGTTATTCACTACTACAGGGATACAGCGAAGCCTCAGTTCTTCTTAAGTCCATTTAAGCCCCTATAGTAACTATACTTTGCATTTACGATCAAAGAAATAGCACTTCCCATTAAGAATTTGTACTCAATTTGTAGCCGATGACAGGGCTTAAAGAAGACCGCCCGAAGTTATACAACGAACCCTCAGTTATTATTAAGTCCAGTTCGATGGTGAAGGGCCGAGGTGTCCAGGGCCCAGATGTCCAGTTACCCAAATGTCCCGTTACCCAAATGCCGGACCCAGCTGTCCGGGGCCCAATCGGCGGTACCCAGTTGTCGCGTACCCCAAAAGTATACATTATGACGTGCACGAATTGCATAGGACTGTTCCGAATGACAAGCGAGATCTGATTGACAAGACTATGCATTTTATGACATTTGACTGTAGGCCAGTGTAGGCCCTGTATTATACGTTTATTAGTACATGGCTGGCATTTATTGCTGAGGCTTAATAGGATCAGGCTCCATAATAGTAAGTAACGATAAGTTTATCGTCATTTATATACATGTACCTTTTATGGTTAAATAACCGTACAAATTTAGCATTCAATGTGCCTAGGCTAAAACACGAATATCTTTGTGGTTATGGTTGATGGTTAATAACTTGGTTAATAACTTGTAGGCCCTAAAATGAAATCAACAACACGCAACATCATTTTTCAAAGCTTTTAGTTCAGAATCAAAGGTGAATAACCATATTTCATTTTCAGTGGATTGGTCGAGCTAGACGTGGGGGAGTGTGGTAACCACCATAGGCGTAAACTTCTATTTCTAGGCTCGAGCCCCTTACCACTTTTTGAGAGGCTACCACTGGAAAGGGGAATGTACAGGGTTTTTGGCTCCCACTTTTAAATCCAGGTTTACGCCAATGATAACCAACCACCCCGCTCAGAAGTCGCTATGAAACAAAAAGTTGGCGATACTGAATACTGATTGCTTGGGATCAATTTCATTCAGAGCTCGAATTGCTGGGGGGCTGGAGGGGGGTGGGTCAGCCCCCTTTAAAATGGCAGACCCTCCCTAGAGAAATGCAAAAATGACAAAAGTGTAAATTCTTACAACACCACGCTCGCCATGACCCCCCCTTTCATTTTCTCACAATTCGAGCACTGATTTCATTTGAATAGGCTAAGTTAAACTTTATCGATCTGCCTTACGACCAGTGACGTGCCAAGGAATGGTGAGTACCTGGAGTTAGGTGCTAACGAGCAAAAAGATCGCCGAGTCAGTTTAATCAGGTGGATAGCCCCTGGGCCACCGCCTCTCCCCTCAGCACGCTACTGCGTAGGACATAGAAGCTTGTCTAAAGATGTCCGTTTAAATTTTAGATTAAACCATAATAGGCTCTGAGTCGCGCAGTGTGCACTGAAATTGTCACAGAACCCATAGTCTAGATCATGGTTTCCCAAAAATTTTTGAACCATTGACCACTTCAGCGGTTTTGTAACGTGCCGCGACCCAAATCATAACATGCAATATAAAAATGCATTACGTCATCTGGCGAACGTTAGTTGAAAAGAATATTCCTAGTTTTGAGATAAAACGCAAATCAAAAGCTCTGATTCAATTCGAATAAAAATATGACAAATATATTAGGCTGAATTTTTATATTTTTTCCAAATAAGGCAAAACGAGATAAATATAGATATTGAATTTTCTTGAAAATTGTCTTTTTTAAAATTTGACAGGAACATACCTTTGTTACGCGTCTTAAAAACCATATGAGTAGGGCAAAATCGCTTAACCGCTAAGTCGTCTGAAGCTACAGATTCCTATTGTTAACCCCTTAACTGGGGATCCCGGATATATCTGTCCATTTTACAATGAGTTACAGTTAAATACCCAGTTAAGGGGTTAATAAAGTTTAGGAGCAAAATGGTCGAAATATGCTTTCCTAGAGTTATTGCGAAATAATATTTATTTGCACAAGTAGTATAGGCCAGGGTTTCTAAATTTGATGGAACTGCTATCACTTTGTATCATCCCGCGACCATGCAAAGTTATTGTCAACTAAAATTGTATAAAACACTAATTATTTTAATATAAACCGTGTCAGACCATATGTTGCTACGATGGTATGCTCCTATAGCGAAACCATATCCTGTCTACACCGCCCACATATGTCGTCAGTGGCGAAAACTGGACATCGAAGCATTCAGAACTGCAATATGTTCGTCCTTCCTGTGTCATCTCGAGACTTGGTTATCTCTCCATATTGACGACCTGGAAATGATTTACCGCCGTGAAATTGTAGCGATTCTCGATCGCCTGATACCCTTGCGAACCGTTCTCTGTCGACAACGTCCCTCAGAT
>CM030857.1:6885529-6980529 GCA_018105865.1 Metaphire vulgaris
TCGAGCACTGGAGGGGTGGCGGTATTTTCTGGGGATCATTTGCAGAAAAAATCTGACAAGCAAAAAAGGGTCATTCCTGCATGGCTCAAATTGGGGATGTTGGGGGAAGGGGTGTCGGTCTCAGATTGGGAGGGGGTGTTGGATGTGTTACGGGGTGTAAAAATATCCCTGCTCACAATGGGGTTGGTCTTGACAAGAAATCAGAATTACGTTTAATTAATATTTCTGATGGAATATTAGTCCTGCATGGCAGCGACCTGTAACTGCTTTCAAGTGATCAGAATAATAATCTCATGAGTCTCCATATTCGCTATTTCTGTCCATCAAAATCTCTCCGTTTCTTCCTAAATCCACAGCCTCTGCTGTCGATTTATCCAGGTCATTTTCCTGCTAACGATAATGCAAGAGTGGCGGACAGATGGGATGGATTGGACGAAAAGATAGTAATGGCTACGACTCTCACGAGTGTGAATGCTTTCAAAGTAAACCTCAGCACTATTAGGTTACTACTGTAGATTGGGGACGGGTACAACAGTGGTTCTTGAACAGGGCAGATCCTCCTGGTCCACTTTAGACCTTATTATTATTATTATTATTATTATTATTATTATTATTATTATGTGATGAAAGTTCCGCGGAAGGCGACTGCGTTAGCTTGTCATTTATTATTAGGTTTATTATTATTATTATTATTATTATTATTATTATTATTATTATTATTATTATTATTATTATTATTATTATTATTATTATTATTATGTGATTTCCATACGAACGATTGGTTAGAGTGTCATTTATTATTAGGTTTATTATTATTATTATTATATTATTATTATTATTATTATTATTATTATTATTGTTATTAAATACGAACGATTGGTTGAGGGCATTAACAGTAGCTCTAATGGATTTATGACTTCGTTTTCTGTTGTCACATAGCTGTATGTCTTCTGGGACAGCGCTCAGTTGGGAGCCTATACATACAATTTTTGATGTATTTCGTCAATATTTTCAAGCGTGAGTCGATGTGTCTGGGTCGCGGTGAACAGGGCTAGTATTTCTGACCCAACGCATTGTTAGAGTCGCACAGTCCCCCTCCCCGCCATTCGTCTTCAATGAATCCCTGTCGAAGTGGTACATGGCGTACTTTTGATAGGATCGGACGGGGGGGGAGTCTTGCTTTCGTTCGGTCTATGTACGTGTAACTCAGAGTGACGCTACGTAAGAATGCAACGACGATTGAATGACTGGCCGTTGGACGGAATGTTTCAAAGGACGAGAATTGTCGGTGGGAGTTTTGCGAGAGAAGTCTCTCGATTGAAACCGCCATTGTCGGTCGAAACGATTTTTGTCGACGTTAGGTTGACAGAGACCGTCATTTTCACTGCAAACTCAGTTTTTCGTGTACACTGCAATGCTTTTGCTTCTGCATCATACTTCAAACCGTTATTTAACCCCTTAACTGGGGATCCCGGATATATCCGTCCATTTTACATTGAGTTACAGTTAAATACACGGTTAAGGGGTTAACAGTGGTTAACTGGGAAGCTTAACAAGGCAACCCCTCCTGATCCGCATCAAATAACAATCTTAGCAAATGGACAGGTGCTTGAGCAAGTTTCTAACTTCACACATACCTTGGAAGCCTGATCCAAGATGATGCAAGATGCAAAGATGACATCAAAGCAAGATTGGCCATGGGAATGAATATAATAATCAAACCAGAGATGTAGCAAGTACACAATGCTTCAAGTACAAGTACAAGTACAAGTACCTGGCCTCCGAGTACAAGTACAAGTACAAGTACTTGCATTCCAAAAATTCCGAGTACAAGTACAAGTACCTGGCCTCCGAGTACAAGTACAAGTACAAGTACAAGTACCTGGCCTCCGAGTACGAGTACAAGTACAAGTACCTGGCCTCCGAGTACAAGTACAAGTACAAGTACCTGGCCTCCAAGTATTAGTACAACATTTTTGACATTGACATTTTTTCCGCTGACATTTTGTCCCCATGACATTTTCTACATGACATTTTGTCCGTGACATTTTGTCCTCGGACAGTTTGTCCGGCCACGAATAAAATTGACACTATTAGCATCTAAATATCATCACAGTTGCACTAAAAAATAGAGATGATAGTCTTGCATCGGTCATATTAACCCTATGCGGTCTCGCGATCAAGCCAGCTTGGCTAAATACGCGTTTAATTGGTGCGCCAGAAGCAGGCACACTAAGGTCTCTAATTAATGGCTGCATTATACAGCCTGTAGAACTCTTTTCTATTAACTTCACTGTTCCAAAATACGATGGTATCAGTGGCTTCGTAATAAATATCGTTGAGTTCCAGGTACTTGGCCATCTGTGAGGATGTGCTTGTCATTATAGCCTAAAGGAACAGCATTACTGGTACCATTGAAGTACATGTAGCCAGAGATGTAGCAAGTACACAATGCTTCAAGTACAAGTACAAGTACAAGTACCTGGCCTCCGAGTACAAGTACAAGTACAAGTACTTGTATTCCTAAAACTCCGAGTACAAGTACAAGTACAAGTACCTGGCCTCCGAGTACAAGTACAAGTACAAGTACTAAAAATTTGTACTCGAGTACAACTCGAGTACAAGTACAAGTACCAAGTACTACATCTCTGAATCAAACTACTAAAAGTTTGGAAGAACAAATCGATCAGTAAACTTACAAAGCTAAGACTGATCAGGGTACTAGTCTGGCTGTTGCCTCGTACGGCTGTGAGTCATGGACACTAAATAAAGAAGATGAAAGTCGAATTCGAGCATTTGAAAACAAATGCATTAGAAAAATGTTGAGGATCCGTTATACGGGATTTCATATCCAATGAGATACTATACAAAATGGCTGGAGTAGATCAGGAAATCCTTAAACATATCAAATCAAGAAAAATGAGATATTTTGGACATGTTACCAGAAAAACAGAAGACTCAATTGAAAACTCAATGAAAACGGGTTTCACGGAAGGAACCAGGAGACAAGGCAGACCCAGAACCAGCTGGATAGATAATTAACATTACGACATGGACTAATATGAAAGGAGTTCCACTAATGGAAGCAGCTAAAAAAAGGGAGCAGTGGAGAATTATTGTTCAGCGTTGCAGCCAACCTTCGCATAGCGAAGACGGCTTCATGACATGACATGACCCCTCCTGAACCACTTTAAACCTTGTCATTATTATTATTATTATTATTATTATTATTATTATTATTATTATTATTATTATTATTACAATTCTACTCACAACTGGACAGTTACTGTTCAAAAGTAACTAGTCACTGATTTCTGATTACTCAGTATCAAATGTAAGTAAATTACTGTACAGTAATTAATTACGCACATCACAAAAGTGATCTCTTACTAATTACAATCACTTCGACGTAGGCCTAGTAATTAACTAATTTTGACGATTACTTAAAATAAACTCAAGCGCAGTGTAAAGATCAATTGGTATAAAATTGTAGAGGAAAGTTTTCTTTTATGCTTCTTGCACTGCAATATCACTGTCTGTAGGACTATCACTGAAAACGTTACCCTGCAAACGCCCAATTGCAGAGAATTCACAGCGTTTCCTTTTTAGGGTTAGGGGGCTCAGCTCTTGCAATCAGTCACCAAACAAATCCCTTATTAAATACCCCTTTACCGGGAATCCGAACAAATCCGTCCATTTTACATTGAGTTACAGTTAAATATACGGTAACGGAGTTAAGGCACCACGCCATTCTTTGCTTGGTCTTCGTTAATGTGTAGACTAGGAAGAGACGGAGTTCTCTAGGCCTACGTGTCGCTCTTTGGTTTTTCCATTGGATTGCTTATTCACTGACTCAATAGGCCCAATTATATTCGGGAGGCATTGTTTTGCCCGGCGCACGATGCATAATGACGCACCAGACTTTGAAAAATTAAGACGACGTCATCCTTCGTGGCCTACACTTTGTGTAAAAATAGGCTATGCATATTTTTAGAACTCTCTGTTCAACCAAACAGCAGAATAAAAGAAAGGAATTAATGATCCAGTTCTATTTGACAGCTGTTTACCTAAAGTAGGGAGCGAAAATAATGGTTACACACTGTAGGCTACAGACACTACTACGCCCAACGCCAACGAAGATCACTTAGTAAGCACCTGCAAATAGGTTGACAAAATATTGTTTGTATATATAATTCTGATCTAAGTCTATCTCTCTATCCGTCAACCATCTACCAATTCTACTACTACTACTACTACTACTACTACTACTACTACTACTACTACTACTACTACTACTACTACTACTGCTACTGCTGCTGCTGCTGCTGCTACTACTGCTACTGCTACTACTGCTGCTACTACTACTACTACTACTACTACTACTACTACTACTGCTACTACTACTACTACTACTACTACTACTACTACTACTACTACGCTACTATTACTAGATTATTCTTTGTAATTATGAGGCACTTTGACAATTTATTAATGGCTGTAGACCTGCAATTCCTTAAACACGTTAGCATATTAAAGGGTCATAATGACCAACAGCCATAATTATCAAAATTTACAGTTTAAAGTAGAAGCCAAATAAGAATTCAGTTCACGAAGTAAGAAGATAGATTTTCAGATTGAAAACATTGACAGAATAATGACAACTGGATCTTAAGTGGTATAGGGGTATCCAGTGTTTACCAAGAAGGTCCGTTTGCTCCGCCCATTGGTGGGTAGAAACCATAGAAACCATTGTTGTCTATTAATAGACGCCAATGGCAGAAGCAGATTTCTTGCTGGTGGGCATAGATCAGTGACCATAGAGATTGTTCTGGATACTCCTATAGTAGGGTTTCTCCTGCGTTGAAAGTCACAGACATGGCCTCGTAGTTTCACACGTGACAGTCGTTCATTCCATAACCGATATCCTGGAATTGTTGCAATAAGTGACCTGAAACCGATATCCTGGAATTGTTGCAATAAGTGACCTGGAACGGACAGGCTTTCTTTCTTCACCTGAGTGGGTTTCTAGCACAGTGGGTGAGTGGATGAGGATGAGTTGGGGGCAATTCTGAAGTTGTCAGACTTTTGTGACAAAGTGCGGGAAGTGGGTCTAATTTGGAGTCAAATTCTAGTCTAATCATTTGTGGGTGATAGGAGGTCGACGGTAGGCCCACAAAGTGCCGGCACAAAGCAAGCACTGGGTCCTACTGTTGGGGTGAAAGAGGCATTGTGCGGTTAACCGCAATCCGGTTAATCTCTACGGGAGGGTTCAATTGTCAGCAAACCACAAGAATTAAACAGAAGTGAGCGGCAGATGTTCGAACTTCTTACTATTATAGGATAAAGAACGCCTCTACTGTAGGCCTACATCTATCTGTACATCTACAATCTACATCTATACTTGACGATCTACTTGATTTCTCGTCATCAGCGTAATGCATTGTTTATGTTGGCCTAAGTGGTGTCTCTTTGTTTATTTGTATTTAGCTCTTGATTTTACACAACAACAACAACAATGGCGGTTCCCAAAGTTTTCATGCCACGGAACCCTTGGAATTCTTGAAGATTGTCAGTGGAACCCCATTCGTAATATGGATTGGAAAATACGAGAAAAGACATGACTGACGACTGTTTCGCAAAACAATAATGTGTACATAACAGATACATAAAGTTATTTTACCTGGAAAATGTTTTGATGCAAACGTAATAACATAGTCACTAGTCCAAATTTTGAAACACATACAGTTTACAGTTTGGGGTAATAATAATAAGTACCAACTATATTTATATCACCAGTTAAGTTTATTTACAGAATCAATGATCGCCACAAATTCTATTGCCGCACTATCTTTATAAAATTATATTTCATCATTATTGGTTGAAGACAGATTGAATCAATAATATTGTTTTAATTTTTGTATCCTCGTCGTGGAACCCTTCTATCCATGTCACGGAACCCAGCTGGGGTTCCGCGGAACACACTTTGGGAAACCCTGGTTTAAGGTGTTTATAGGAGTATCCAGAACAATCTCTATGGTCACTGATCTATGCCCACCAGCAAGAAATCTGCTTCTGCCATTGGCGTCTATTAATAGACAACAATGGTTTCTATGGTTTCTGTCCACCAGTGGGCGGAGCAACCGGACCTTGTTGGTAAACACTGGATACCCCTATTGAAAGACGCTTGCATGTAGGGGCCTACGTATGTAAGAGACGATGAACGCCTGTTAGAGAAATCCAAGTTTAAATACGGTAGTCGGGGACAATAAAAGGACGCTCTAAAGGTCATAAAATATATTTGTGGAGAGTATTGTATTCGTTTGCAGATTGAATCTATATTGGTCTTTAGTAGCCTTTGGTGGTTTTTTCAACGATTGTCCACTTCGTCGACTCTTCTTCATTCGTCGCTCAACTGATTTATTTTTTATGATCGACCGGACATTAAATTTTCACCGCGTGTCAGGCTGTCAACCTTACAACGGGTCAGCCACCAGCCATCGACAGTAGCCTAGACCACCAAAGTCAAACGGACACCCAGCCCGTCCTCCAAACCCCGTTGAAAGCGTCTTCGTCCGAAAGACGTCTTTGGAAGAATTGAGACATCGCAGATAAATTTCGTGCGTTTTTCAAACGCTTATCAAGTGCATCTTACTTACTGAATATCTTCAATGGCGACGACTGCACGGTCAGTCCAAAAGCATTTTAAAATGCGTTCGTAACATCTTAGGCCTGTTTGGCTGTTCGGTGCATGAGCTATTTATTTCCCGACAATAGATGCCCGGCCCTCAGTAACTGTGGACGAAACTTTGATTTAGGGGCCATCCATAAGTGACGCGACGCGATTTGGCAGTTTTTTAACCCCCTTTGTCACACGTCGTCACAAAAAGTCAGACCCTCCTCAAATATGACGTCACAACGCGTTAACCCCTCCTCTTGTCGTCTTTCCAATGTCAAAATTAACGTTTCTTTTGAAAAGATTCATTATGATTATTATAGTTGAAACGATATTCAAACACTTTTTCAAATTCTTTTTAAAAATGAAGTGTATAATAATTATACTGTAAATGCAAAATACGTTAAATTTTGCTGTAACATAGCATTGTGGAATTAATAAAAATATTTAGTATTATGTGACGTCACATTTCTGGAAACCCCCGTTGTCATACATCGTCACAAATGTTTGATCCCCCAAGTGCGTGACGTCATTTATGGATGGCGCCTTAGAAAGTGAAGTTTATTTTTGAATTCGTGGTAGATTTATCTCCCAAACCGTCATTATTATAGGGTGATGCACCCCTACGTTTAATTAAGCGCAAGAGCTTTGACGTTTAATTAAGCAAATTCAAAATTCAATATATTCTACCACCAGTGACCAGGATTTCCGGGTTTGAACAAAATTTCGTTAACCGCCAAGGAGGATACCCAAAAGTCGCCTCAAAAATCTTGCCTAATCAAATTCAAAATTCAATCTATTCTACTTTCTAAGATAATTATAAGAGCGCTGCACAACAGTGGCCTAGCGTGGTTTGTGGATTGGATATTCCCGGCGCGAAAGAGGAATTTGCGCCTCCAACTTTTCCCTTTATCGTCAAAAAAGTCTTGACAAGCAAAAACGGTCCTCCATCGCTTGTGTCACGTATTTCCACATGGCAATAGTTCTGACAGATTAAGAAATTCAGACATAGGTCTAGACATAACGCTTAGAATTCTTCATTCGTGTTTTTGAATGACATAATGGCAGGCTATTTATTTTATGTCAACCTATTTATTTTATGTCAACCTATTTATTTTATGTCAACCTATTTATTTTATGTCAACCTATTTATTTTATGTCAACCTATTTATTTTATGTCAACCTATTTATTTTATGTCAATCTATTTATTTTATGTCAACCTATTTATTTTATGTCAACCTATTTATTTTATGTCAATCTAATTATTTTATGTCAACCTATTTATTTTATGTCAATCTATTTATTTTATGTCAACCTATTTATTTTATGTCAACCTATTTCTTTTATGGCAACCTATTTCTTTTAGGTAAAACTATTTCCTTTATGTTAACCTATTGTAGAATTTATGTTTTATTTCTTTGGACTTTTGATTTTTCACATCGAACTTTGCGCCCGGAAGGGCCGTCCCGCAGCCTCCCTCTACGCTACGCCATCGCTGCATAGCCTAGAGTATGTCTGTGAAGGTTAGAGAGGTAGAGACTGTTAATGCAGAGCTGACTTTTGCAACGGCCTAAAGATATGCTCATATGAATCGTGCAAATGTGTGGAGTTGTACGAAGCGATTTTGTAGACAGGGTACAATTATTTGCAGTTTAATTTATTTAGTGGAGTAGGCCTACGGTTGAACGTGGGAGAGCCTAAAAGGCATAGCACGCGTCCTACAGCAGGGACAAAGCTCGCGCCGAAATGGCCTGGGGATTCCTTGTCGACTAATAAACCTGCTGAAGACGTCTTGGAATTTGTTGATACACCCTGCAGCTGTTACTGTTATTGACATCTATAATCTACCGTCGTTCCAAATGCGTCGTGACTATATACGCAAGCATTTTGCGAATGTTAGGCAGCAGCCATCGACAAGTTGTAGGTGACAAAGATAGAGCCTTTGAATCGGCGGAAATTTTTAATTGCTACAATAGGTCTGTTATAATAGGATTTTTATTCATACTGCGTACTCTTTGGAATAGTATTTTTTCATAAAAAAATTGTCCTATTCAGTGTTGGAGACGTGAAATTTGAGCGGGGGAAGGGGGTTGAGGACTGAAATTCAATGAATGACAGAAACTGCATATACCCGACATGCGATTTTTAGGAGGGATGCAAAGTTAGCTGGAGAGGGGGTTGAAACCCCCCCCCCCTCCCCGGAACTCCAACACTGGTCCTATTGTACCATTGTGCAGAGAATTGACTTACAGAAGCTCGAACAAACAGGGATTCGCCAAAGTTGTGTCCCACAAGTGACGCTATACAGCAGTCATGCAGTATATTTTGTATTGTCAGTTTGTATTGTCAGTCTAAGAAGCGTTACTGTATTTCTAGTAACCTACTCTGTGCTGTTATGCATACGATTTGTAGAGTCTTGATTGGAGAAATTTGCAGGACATGCCAACTACATGTACAGTGTAGCATAGGCATAAACTTAGACCTCTAGGATCGAGCCACCGCCTCACTTTTTGAGAGGCTACCATAAGGAAGGGAGAGGTATAAGGGTTGGGCCCCCACTTTTTCATCCAAATATACGCTGATGCCAACTAGTCTGGGTAAAACTTTCATCGTGCAAAGAACGTCTTTTAAATAACAGGGGCGAACTTTCCGCTACGCTTTGAGGCGTTATATTGGAGATAAGCGGACAATGAGCAAACGAGGAACAACATCATGGATACTTTTACACCCCTAACACCCACAACGCCCTCCCCTCTGAGCCTGGGATGACCTTTTTCTTGTCAGACTTTTTCGGCATGAATGGACCCCCAAAATATACCGACACCCCGAAATTGATAATCCTAGAAATAACCCTGAACAGCATATCCACAGTGCAGCATTTCTCATTCAAATTGTGCGTTCTGGTTTTAAAAAAACAACTAAGGTTTGATCTTGTTACGACAGCTAAACTAGTATTAGTTATCGTCGAACAAGTCAAGTCCTTGAGGTATTGTGTTCGAAGTTTGTCGATTGTAACAAATTCGTGACTCTACGTTCATCGTTGTTGTGCCAGTCGCAGCACGATGCAGTCGCATGCAATGGATGATATAACCTCGAACTACTCAACAGAATGTCGAGTATGTCTCTGTGTCTTTCGCTGTGTCTGTCTTTCTGTCTCTATCTCTCTGTCTCTCTGTCTCTGTCTCTCTGTCTCTGTCTGTCTGTTGTCTGCCGTTGGCCTGAATTCTGCGGACTTCTACGCGGACTTAGAAGGGCAGTGCTGCTACTTATCTCCGTTTCTCTGTCTCTTTCTCTGTCTCTGTCGCTGTCTCTCTGTCTTCTGTCTCTGCATCTGTCTCTGTCTGTCTCTGTCTCTGTCTGTCAGTCTCTCTCTATATCTGTCTCTGTCTGTCTCTCTCTCTCTGCATCTGTCTCTGTATGTCTCTGTGTCTGTCTCTGTGTCTGTCTCTGTGTCTGTCTTTCTGTCTCTCTGTCTCTGTCTCTCTGTCTCTTACTGTCTGTCTGTCTGTTTGTCTGTCTGTCTGTCTGTCTCTCTCTTTCTCTCTCTCTCTCTGTTGCTAGTGTTTATTATGCTAGGGTCTAGTATGGTTTGAATCTTGCTGCATTGACTGACGGTGCTCAACAACATATGCAATATACTCTAGTAAGAAGCTACACGTCCTGTTCTTTCCATTAAATGTTGTTGTCTGTTCAGTTTTCAAGCCCAGAACGCATCGCCGTTTAGTTAGGAGACTCTGATCTATTCACAAATATAAATTACTTTAGCTTAGGCCTACTTACTCAATTAATGACATTTACGTTCATTAGCTCTGCTGCCTAAATTTTAAAATAATTGAATTCAGGAAAATTCCTCTTCCATACAAATTGTAGCAAGACCTCCCGTGCTCTTCTGAGCGCCAAATACTATTGTCAGGCAGCAAAAACCATAGCATTTTAACTTAAAGATGAGGTCTCAGTTGCCTGTAAACACACATGACGGTGCTTACCTTAGTGTTTTTTTGCTTTAAGACGTATTTTTATACTAAGCCAAATCATATAGGAGTCACAAAAGACTATAATGGCCGAGCATTCAACTTCGTGTCAGCGAAATGCTATAATCTGGGGTTTATGCTGACGCGTATTTAGTTCGAATACGCCCAAAAGCCCCAGACCATTAAATAGGTCTAAACGAAAAGCGGCTGTCGGCGATATTCAGACCTATCGAATTAGCAAAAAATCTGTAGCTTTGTGTACGGTTCTCCGCCTACCTTTGATTCGCATGAACTGTTATGATACGTTTCGGAACAGCTAATCTGCGGTTAGACAGACCTAATAACTATACTGTATATGCCACAGACCCACTGTACTGTATAACAACTAGCACGGATGATATCAGTTAGGCAAACACAATGAGAACAGAGGAACAGCGGCGGTTCCAGGATTTCTTGGTGGGGGGATGAAATGAAATCATTGGAAGTTGGATGAAAAAAGAGGGAAAAATCAATAGACTTTGCCGAAAAAGAAAAAGGCTGACAAGCGAAAAAAGACAAATTTTCCCGAATTTTACTCGACTTTTACCGAAAATTAGGTTGACAAGCAAAATAAAGGCCGCTTGCAGTTTTCTCCCCTCATTTTACTTGACTTTTAGTCAAAAATAGTTTGACAAGGAAAAAAGTCCAATGGGAGACGCATCCCCACTCATCCCCCCACGTGGAACCGCCACTGAAGAGAAGGATTCAAAAATTCGGTTCTTTTTTTTTTGGGGGGGGGGAGGACTTTGTGTTGCATTTACAATATGGATCAATGAGTTAAATGGGTCGAAGTTTTTGACGGACTTCTGGTGCAGTTGTGAGCGCGCTAAATTTCAAGCTCACGTTCGTTAGCAAATAAAAAATTTCAATGCACGTAGTCTGAAATAATTGTAAGCGCTCATGACTGCACCCGAAGTCCGTCCAAAAATATGGACCAGTTGACCCAAAAGTCCGTCCCAGTGACGTGCCAAGAGTGGTGGACGCCCTGGGCAGGGTTATTTCTAAGATTATCAATTTCGGGGGTGACGTCGGTAAATTCTGGGGGTCCCCTACCAAAAAAGTCTGACAAGCAAAAAGGTTATCCCTAGCTCAGATTGGAGGGTGTTAGGGGTGTCGGTCTCAGATTTGAGGGTATTGGGGGCGTTAGGAGGATGTAAAAATATCTCTGACCCTGGGTCAAGTATAATTTGGATGTCCCTATCGGTGCTACATGTAGGTGTTGACGAGCCAAAAAAGGTCGTCGAGACAATTTGGATGCCCTTATTCGGTGGATGCCCAGGGACCAAATCGATAATTTTAAGGGTTTTTATGTAAAAAAAGTGTTGAGCAAAAACAATGTGATTTTAAGTGGTTTAGGAAGCCAAGTAAGCCTGTGCCTCAGGCTTACAGGCCGCCGGTCATATTGGACGCCTCTGAGTCATAATGGATGCTCCTGTCTGGTAGATACCCAGGGCCACCGCCCCCAGTGTTTAATCTAGACTCCTGGACTCCGGAGGGAAACTGAAAAGCCGGGGGGGAGAACTGACAAAGCCAGGGGGAATTTTGCTAGGGGCCGCTGTTAGTCCATGTAGTATTCCAAAATTTCCGGGGGAATTTGAAATTTCCGGGGGCCAAAGGGCAATTTCCCCCCGGAAACGGCCTAGATTAAACACTGACCGCCCCCCGCTCCTATGCACGCTACTGGGCATGATTCCTGCGATTCGTCGAGTAGTGGTGAACCATTTGAGCAATTTGACTCTTTGATCAATGGCCATTTCTGTGATAAGATAAAGATCAAGAGAAAGTACATGTAGGGCAAATTTGGGGGGAAGTCTGGATTGAGCTGTTAATTCATCGGTGACGATTCATTGCGCATAATCCTTGACAAATCTCTTCAGCAAAATGACTTAGCATGATTTAAAGTGGCTTAGGAATGCCTCCTGGTGCCAGTGTGAAAGCCACTATAGAGGTACTAACGGGACTTGAAGCCTCTCCGTCAGCCTGCCGCTCCAGCGCGTAACCCAAGGATATTTTTACACCCCCTAACACTCCCCAACACCCCCAATTTGAGGTCGTCACCCCCCAAATATTTAGTGATGTGACAATGGTATGCATACAAAATGCATATTAATTAGCCATGAACACCCCCCAAATGGAGAAGGACTCCCCCAACTTTTACCCTCGGATGACCTTTTTTTATTTGCTTGTCAGAGTTTTTTGGTAGAGACTACCAAACTCCGACACCGCCAGATTTTCCCGACACCCCCAAATTCACAATCATACAATCCTAGAAAATAACCCCCTCCCCGATTTTCCCGACACCCCCCACCCCCATTTCACAATCATAGAAATAACCCTGGCGTAACCCACTCTGCCATCTTCCGTGGGCAGAATATGACGAGCAGGATTTTTCTAAAGCTCAAATGGAATCAAAAAGCAAGACCGTTGATTATTATTTTAGTTTTCCAATTGGCCAATGTTTCTTAAAGTAACTAGAGTTGGCTCCCTTTTTATCCGGAGACAGTGTAAGGCCTATGACAGGGGCGCGTAACCCGCGGCCTGCGGACCGTATCCGTCCCTCCAGCATGCTCTATCCGGCCCTCAGACAAATAAAGCAACACAGAAAACTGGTAGTAGTAGTAGTAGTAGTAGTAGTAGTAGCAGCAGCAGCAGCAGCAGCAGCAGCAGCAGCAGCAGCAGCAGCAGCAGCAGCAGCAGCAGCAGTAGTAGTAGTAGTAGTAGTAGTAGTAGTAGTAGTAGTAGTAGTAGTAGTAGTAGTAGTAGTAGTAATAGGCCTAGTAGTCTCCCTGTTCCCTATGCAGTATTTGAATACAATCCCACGCAAATCATCCAAATTTGATATAAATCGGCCAAGTTTTCTTAAAGTTATAATCATTATTAAAGTTAGTTTTGCTTAACTTGCAGACTTATATAAATACATTATAAATCATTGAAGTTTCGAGGGTTCGATCCTCGAATTAGGGGCTGTCCATTTATTACGTCAACAATTTTGGCAATTTTTGGCAATTTTTGACACCCCCTTGTCAACTTTCAGTTACCCCTACAATTATGTCAAAATCTTTTGACCCCCAAGATCAACGACAGGTCCCAATAACATGGTTATTATTTTTTGCGGTGATGACCATTTTTACCATTTTCCATTTTTTGCTCATCGAGTGTCAAAATGTGGTGATGATGACCTTTTTGCCATGCTTTTTTCCACTGTAATAGGCCTAAGTAGTATTCCGTGAAATTTCCTATTTTTGATTATTTGTAGCTGAAGTGAAATTGTTGACGTCAACTTCTCTTTACCCCCCCCCACATCAACAACTCTCAAACTTTTTCAAACCCCCCTAAATTGTTGACGTACTTAATGGACAGCCTCTTAGCCGAGAATGCTCATTTCGAGTGACTTGGGCAGCTCACCTTCCGTGAACGCGAAAACAAAAACGCCGACGACGAGCAATCGCAGAACCACGCGACAACACATGGCTGACGACGCTAGAGACTCCGAGACGCTCTATAAGCCAATAGATACTCCTCGATATCTTTAACTCGGCAACGAAGCTGCGTTGGCTGAGCTGCTGCAGAGAAGAAAGGGCAGATCCCCGTCAGACGTCCCTTGAAACCGGACTCTTCTTTCTTTAGCGGAGTCTGAGGAGGGTGAGGATGAATCCCCCACTGCCAGTTGAGTGTAGGGCTGCGCCGAGTAACTCGAGTAACGCGAGTACTCGACTCCAAATTGGAGTCGAGTAATTTTTTGAGTCGAGTACTCGCATAGAATAACTAAACAAAGAATAGATAGATAAATAAAGAATAACCAAAGAATTTCATTAAAATTTGGCCTACCGTTATTTGTTACAAATAATTATTTATCAGTCTTATTTAGGTTATTCTTATTCGTTATGCCCCAGTTAGTTAAGATGTTGTCCACAGTGGGCCAACTCTAGTGAAGACCTCATATTTTTTGCCAGTACCGGTAAAATAGTTTCTGTTCTGTAACTTCTGTTATACTAAATTTGAAAACGCTTGAATATCCGAAAAATTGATATGTAACTGTATCTATAATGTTCTGCTTTGGTTAAATGAGGGCTATGAGGCAAATAATAAGCATTATGTGACGTGTAACGTTTGCAAATCATGTATTTCCGGTTTTACGCGAGTACTCGCTAAGCTACTCGACTCCTACTCGACTCCTAAACTACTCGGTTAGCGCAGCCCTAGTTGAGTGCTGATAACCTGGAGCCCAATAGCTATAGGAGGAGTCACGACAATTTTTTCGACGCCATAGTTTACCCCCGCAACCACGCACGAGTCCTCTGTGCTGCCGTAGACGAGTAACAAGCGTCAAATTTCTCGTCACCAGAAGACAGGTTATGTGGCGGGAAAGGGGGAGGGGCCGAAGAGTGAGGGGCGGGGAGGGGATCTGAGCGGAGCGCGCTGCTTAATAAGTGGGGGTTCGTCGGTGCTGTGACCGAGTTCTCCCGGCGGCAGCGACCAGACAACGGCGACAAAACACTGCTTCGACATAAGAAATGGTTAGAAAACAAATGGGACCCGAAGCGGTAGAAACGCTAGTCGTCTATATTAGCCTACTCTATAATTATGTAAGATGTACCCGATTAAGGCCGCCGACCGAATGTAATTAATGGACAGCCCCTAAGGGAAGGGACGTTGGCAAGAAAAGCCGCTTAACCGGTTCTACGGGACTAACAGAAATCTCACGACAAAGTATGTAAACCTTGGTTCGCTTAAAATAATGGCGAAGTCAAAGCGTGACTTAAAGAATTAAGAATTAAGAATTAACGCATCTGATTCAGTGGCGGCTCTAGGATTTGGCAAGTGGGGGGGGGCGTTGGGATGGAAACTTCTAATCATGGGGGCCAACCATTTGTTGTTTAATGTATGTAGCATTAAGTATATGGTCCCAACTGGGGGGCCACTGGGGGGGCAGGCACTCAATAGGGGGAGGCACGGGCCCCTGGCCCCCCGGTGGAGCCGCCACTGATCTGATTGACTTGGCTTCTCTCCCTTAGATTGCTCTCCCGCCTTTTCTGACTTATCTTTCCGGCTTGACCTGCATGGCTCTAATTCAATTTGGATTTGGTGCGCCATCGGCTGATGCCCTGGGCATTATGATAGTGGCGCTATAGAAGTTGATTGATTGATTCTCTTTGGTCATGCTACCTCCCCTCAAATTTTTTCAACGGTTTTCAGGCAAAACCCACGACTTGTCCCAGCCAGAATTGCTGGGGGGCCCGACCCCGTGGCCAGTGTTTAATCTAGACTCCTGGACTCCGGCGGGGAAACTGAAAAAGCCGGGGGGGGGAGGAACTGACAAAGCCGGGGGAATTCTGCTAGGGGCCGCTGTTAGTCCATGTAGTATTCCAAAATTTCCGGGGGGAATTTGAAATTTCCGGGGGAAAGGGCAATTTTCTCCCCGGAAACGGCCTAGATTAAACACTGCCCGTGGCTACGCCAGTGCAGAGGCGTAGCGTACCAATGGCTACTATGGCTCTAGCCATGGGCGGCACACATGATGGGGGAGGGGGAATTTTGGAAGCGGCAACATTTTTTTGCTTCTTTGTAGGGTTGTTGAGGAGTTTTGGTGAAGGCGAAGGGGCGGCAAAATGTACAAGGGGCGGCAAATTCACCGGCAACGACCTTTTTCCTTGTCGGATCGTGTCGAGGAGTTTTAGTGAAGGGGCGGCACAATTTAGAAGGGGCGGCAAATTCAGCGACATCGAACTTTTTTGTTGCTCGTTAGGTATAATGAGAGCAAATTGGGGCGGAATTTTTTCCAGGAGCCATGGGCCGGGTGGCACGAGTGCACGCTACGCCACTGCGCCAGTGTACGTGAGCAACACGTACCACACCTACAGTACCAAGAACACACTTTTACATGGTCAATATGGGCCGCCGTCTAGGCTTTATATCAGCTCAGTGACCTATAACTGCTTTGCGCCATTGGTTGACAACTTTCTAGGTGCAAGGGGCCGCATTGAAATTAACATTGGTCGAAGGGACGCAATTAATCTTTTGTTACAATCGAGTCAATAAAATGCACAAATACTGAACAACTTCAAAAACCTGTAATGATAATAACAGTAAGCTATAGGCATACTGTTATACTAATCATTAGCGTCGCCGCAGGGGGGGGGGCAAATTGGGGCAACTGCCCCAGACCGCATACCAGATTCGCGCAAATCCGGTGTTTTTGTGGAGGGGTGGGATGGGTAATGAATCTGACACGCCAGCCCCCTCTTGCCCCCACCAAAAATTCCTGGCGACGCCACTGATACTAATTCAAAGTAGTTTAAACTTTAAATTAGGTATTGAGATTTTTGTAACTGCAGATAATCTTCAACTGGTTTTCCATAATTCAAGAATTTTAAAAAATTCTGAAGGGTCGCATGAAAAGAACTGGCTATCCCCACCGATCCACCAACATTTTTAAATTTCTTTCATCACAAGACCCTATTTTGCACCCCCTGGAAAAATTTATGCAGACGCCCATGGTATCAATTACATCTTTAGACCCTTCTATGATATAATAATAATGCATGTAAGCAGATTGTGAATTACAATTCATATAATAAAATCGACAGCCAACCCAGAGCCGTAGCTCGAGTATTCGGCGCCTGGGGCAAGATTTAAAAATTGCGCCCCTAAATTCAGGTTATGAGCTTTTTTGTTTTAATCGATAAATAATTCGGGTTGAGAATCTTTTTTTCTTCTCTGCTAAATTCCAGTGAGCTTTTTTTCTTCTCCCTTGCTCATTTGAATTTTTCATGCCGGAGTAATATATACTATATAAAAATTAATGCATTAGTGTGCGAAATGCGCCCCCCCCCATGAAGGCGCCCGGGGCAACTTGCCCCACCCCCTAGCTACGGCTCTGAGCTAACCTCTTGTGCTGTAGGTGATCAAAGTATGTTTGATGTTACAGCAATACGCATATTATGCACTGCTATGCTGTTGAGGCACAGTGTACAGGGGCAAGTGATAGGCAAATGATGCATGATCAGGTTATAATGTGGGTTATAACGTGATTTTTTCTCCAAGTGGTCTAGGAGGTCAGATTAATTGCCCTCAACATTTAATAACGCATTCTCCTAGATAACTCTCTACATTCTTGCTGATTTGGCCAAGCCACAATACTCATGTCCTTTTCATAACTGGTTTGATTTTCAAATACCACATTGGTTTTGTCAAGTCCAGTTTTTTGGTGGCCAACAGCACAAAACAATCGTCACTCCTATCCGTCTCTCCAATGCTTGCACACACACACACACACACACACACACACACACACACACACACACACACACACACACACACACACACACACACTCACTCACTCACTCACCTCTGCTATTCATTTTTGAGAAAATTAACTATTCTTATGGCAAACCATCATCAGACCATTTAGGTCTACTTGACCAATGGTAAAAAGCTTAATTAAACATATTAGCTGAATAATCCGTGAGCACCGGAAGTTTATGGTCTTCAAATGGAATCAAAAAGAATTGACTGTCCCACAACTTCACTTTACTGGAAACATTGAAAATATGACAAAATAAGTAAAATCTATTTGCATAACCAGAAATATCGAACAGCAATAAATATAATCGACGACCAGTATACCATATTAAGCATAATCCATAAAAACAATTAATATCAGAATTTGCATATACAAGTATACATTCTAATTTTAATTATTTATTTATTTATTTATTCAGAGACAATTTCTATAGCACAGTAACAAAGCTAAGGCCTATGACAAGAGCGCTTTGACAGATTTAGTCTTATTACAACAGACTTTTATGATCGCGGGATCGTTAAAACTCATAATAATTATTGGCAGCAGTTTAATTTAAAGCAGCTACAAGGACTATGCACACAAATGATACCACAATAATAGATTAATGGCTGGAACAACCAACCCTAGATGCTCAAAAAAACCAAATCAAACCATTCCATGATTCAATAGCTCAATATCAGAAAAACTGCAGATTTAGAACATAATCAACTAAATTTACAGCTAAATTGTTCCAAATTTTGGATTTCACACCACAAAAACTGCATGACTAGATCAAAATATTCAAAGCATTTGCCTCTATCTATCTATCTATCTATCTATCTATCTATCTATCTATCTATCTATCTATCTATCTATCTATCTATCTATCTATCTATCTATGTATTATTCTGACAATATTCTGTGTGATAACCCTCCAAATGTAAAGCATTCCATTTATATGAAGAACTACCAATGACATATATATCAGTGTCAATTCTCTTAGAATGACAAAGGACTTCAATTGACTGCGAAAATACTGAGGCTGCAAGGATATTTTATGACCTTGTCACCTGCAACATTCACCTGATAAAGAATCTGTACAAGTACAGTACACAACAGATGACAATACATTATAGGGCACAAACAAAACTTATGAAATAGATTAATAGATTAATGCATTTATAAGCATAGGCAAGTGAATGGACAAAACCAAACTGCAATCACACAATATGACTGCATACCAAAAATAAGCAATGACTTAAAACGAATGACAAGCAATTTTATTTGATAAACGGCATGCTTGCATGTATGTATGTATACATATATATGTGTGTGTATATATATATATATATATATATATATATATATATATATATATATATATACACACACACACAGTTAGTTAATATATATATATATATATATAGTCACAGTGTGCCAAGATCAAGAGTGTGATATATATATATATACACACACACACATGTGTATATATATACATACACACATATATATATATACATATATATATATATATCCAGAGACAAAGGGAAGGCAGTTTCCTTTTCCAGCATCTGTCAGTCACACTACAATGCTTCAATGCAATTGCCTTTAGATGATCCCCCCCACACCTCAAACTGGACGAGTTAACCACAAAATGTCTGTATGGCTCCTGACTAATTTTATTATCATAAGCCCCTCTGGAACAAAGTACCAAGGGCACAAATATATTACTGGCACACACATACACACATACATTACAGTGGTTTTCACACAGGCCAACTTAGCCCACTAAACCACTTTTAATCACATTATTGCTAATGTAACAATATGCCAAAAAAACAAGTTATAGCAATGGATGAAATTCTATCTGATACATTCATCAGATTTTTCAAGTTCCTGTTCCCACTACTTAATGGCAAGCAGATTAAAATATCAAAATATATATAGATTCAAAAATGCAAGCATACTGGAACCAAGTAGAAATCTTTTACATACAAACTCTGCATAACCCAGTGCAAATAACTATCACAATGCAAACAACTTCAAAACCTGATTAGCAAATAGGATGAATGGACTAGCATATCTGTAAAATAGCACTTATATCACTACGTATGCAAGAAAAACTATAATCAACAAACTGCCTTCTCATAATGTACTTGCTATGTTTACTAAACACCCTTCTACTTAAATTATACAAGCTCTGAACATTGCAACTGTGGAACTCAATGCAAATTGATGTTAAAACTGAAATGTAGAAAGGGGCCGTCCATAAAGTACATCACACTATTTTTTTTGGCTATTTTTGACCTCAGTTCCCTATCACAAACTGTCACAAATCTTGGACCTCCTAATGTCTTTTACTATACTTCCCATCAGGTATATTCAATGTTTTATTTATACTGAAAGTGTGATGTCATGTTGATCCTTACTACTCCCCGTCACACTTTCCTACACACCCTCCCCCTTGAGTGTTACGTATAATGTACTTTATGGACGGCCCCAAATGCAACCATTTTAGGTCAAAACACCATAAAAAATAATCAGTGGAAAAAACAATTTCTCATCATAACTCGCACGCTGAAAATGCAAAGCAGAACATGGAATGATATATCATAAAACAGAGGATTTATGAAGGCAACGAGCCTCTTCTTCCACAAATCACAAATAATTTCAACTAGGAATTACACAATCTGCGAATGTTGTCGAAATTACTGAAAAACCATACAAAAATATGTTTTACTAAAGCAAAAATTTAAATCATGTAAAGTGCAAAGATGAATACTTGTATAATTTCACCAAAAGAGTAACAGCTTAAAATTAACAATTACAGCTACAATACTTACAATTAAACACTAATTAATCGCTACAAAAAATCTAAAGCACACATAAAAACATCGGTTGCAATGCAAGTTTTGACTCAAGGCAATGGCATGCAAGTGTTGACTAATAGTGAAATGTATAAAGCATACTTTAGTATCATTTCAATGAATCAATCAATCTCAATACACGACAGATAATCAATCATCTGCCACTAACAATCTGCCATACTACTGGTAAGTGACAATAATTCATGCATTCTTGACAGGAAAAAATATGTGCAAAATCTGGCTTTAAAGATATATCTAACGGATAGCAAATTAATAATCATCAGGCATTTCAGAATGCATATCAATAGCTCATGCTCTAACACAGTAGCCAAAGCAAAAATTTAAATTTAAACGTTTAAATTTAATTAAGTTAATTTAATTAATTTAATTAAGTTTAAATTTAACTATAAGTGACGGAATCGAGAATGACAGTGGGAAGTAGACATTCCTCTGATTTTAGTTTCCAGTTTAACTCTTCTGAGGCAGAATTATTTCAATGCTATGGCTTAGATTCCGACAGAAGTCGACATCCGTCCTGAAAGAGTTAAGCCCAATCGCTGTAATATTTATTTATTTTTAATATGGGCATAATAAATTTATCAATAATTCTGGCACTGGCACGCCCCGAGTTTCTAAAGCCAACTTTCAAGTTCAAATTCTTCTATCTCCGATGGCCTTAAAACAGGTATCCGACAACAATAAGCACTGTTTCTATTTGCAAAATCACTTATCGTTAACTGAGCTTTACTCATAGTTTCTAAAGCCAACTTCCATTACAAAACATTACAAGTCTTGCTTATAATATTATGACCTATATACTCTAAGCAGAAACAACTGCCTGTAATCATATCTTAGTCATGACTAACAACACTCCAGTTGAAAACCGGACACCGGAAGAATGGTCATAGAAATCATAATTTCAACAAGACTTGCAACCTAACCTAATTTTCTACTAAAAAAGCATTAATAAATGCTGGATTAACTCATTAATTCAACATAAACTCTTTCAAAAAGGAAATTCTGAGCATCATTGACTAAAGAAGCATTGAATTTCAGCTCTGTCTCCATCCACTCTACTCACAACCAAAACCTGAGCTGGGAGCATTGCACACAGAGAATGCTGAAATAAAAGCATAATAGCCATAGGGAATATACCAGAATACAAACAAATGACAGCTGCTCAGAACACCCAATGGGGAAAAGGAAAAGCACTCTTACCGGAACAAAAAAGGTAGACGGAGGAAGAGAGAGAAAAAGAGCAGACATATTATCGCTACGAAATGCACAAAATACGAACGAGAAAACTGAAAGCTCTCAGCGCCGCTCAGCAAAAAACGATAAGCAACTCAACCTTCGTACAAACTCACAGAAAGATTTGCAGACAGTCAACGTATTTGCCTAGAAAGAATCAACAAAACTGTACATAGCATAGCTAAGGCTTTCTCATGCATAATTAATTGCACTGGATCAAATATGAATCACGTCGACGTCTGGCTGTCTCTTTGCAGTTGATTTTGATTTCACGTCTCCGTCGTTATCAGCGTCAGCAGTACAAGGATCCGACGTAAGGACCGGACTCTCCGATTTGGAACCCAAGGCAGATAACGAAGAGGTCATGCTGACACTGCTGTCGTTAGATGGATGGCGAGAAAGACTTTCTGGAAAACAAAACATCAAAATATCTAGTACCAGTGGCGGTTCCACGTGGGGGATGAGTGAGGATGCATCCCCCACTGGACTTTTTTTGCCTGTCAAACTATTTTTAGGTAAAAGTCAAGTAAAATGACGGGGACAAACTGGGGGTGACCTTTTTTGCTTGTCAACCTATTTTTTGGTAAAAGTCTAGTAAACTTCTGAAAAATTGCCTTTTTTGCTTGTCAGTTTTTTTCTTTTTAGGCAAAGTTTAATGATTTTCCCCTCTCTTTTCATCCCCCACCAACTTCCTATGAATTCATTTCATCTCCCCCATCAAGAAATCCTGGAACCGCCACTGTCTAGTACCACACACAGAAGTTGCTATAGATACTTGCCAATTGCAGGCCTAACATTAAGACAGCAAAGCCTAAAATGGCCCTCATTAGAACTACGCCGATGTGCTGGATGGCAGAGGGTGGACACATACATTACTACCTTCGGCTAATTAAGTCTCTGCTGCTGTTCCTACTCTGCTATTTCAGACAGGAGTTGAACCTAAAACTTATTATCTTCTATAGCCTTCAAAGAGGCACCCAAAAACAATAAGCAAAATCCTTTGCAAAATCACTTCTCATTTAACTGAGCTTTGAAGTAACAGTCAATTAAAGCCAATCTTGGGATTCAATTCAGACTCAAATGGCGGCCGAGTACATGCCATACATACTTACCAAACAATTAATTAGTGGCATACAATGTATTCTCAAATGCATATTCAAGTGAAAAAGAAAAGAACAGATGTAGGTTACATTTCTGAAAGAATGTACTAAATTTTTGGGACCAAAACAAGCCTTCTTGTCCTACTTACTCAAATTGCATTAGCAGTTGGTAGAGATCTAGTTGAAACAGATATGACAAATGCTGACGGCTGTGCAAGCAATAACAGTTCTGACACACGTTTTCAGGTATCATGCACAGTATACGTACAAAGGCTGGGCATGAAACTTAGACCAACGGAATATACAAATTTTCAGCACCTGGTAATTTGGCCGAGCCATCTGCCTGCTGCGTTGCAGATTTCTTGCCTGCCGTGGAGCCATCGGCCGACTTCAGGCCGCCGCTCTTGTCTATGTGAGCAGCCTTCTCTCGAACGGACATTCGCTTTCTGCTTTCACCCGCCGCCGCGTCGGCCGACTGATGGACATTGGTCCTCTGCTCGAGTTCCTTCGACTCTTCTGCCTCTACAGTTTCCAGTTATCACGTCGGCATTAAAAGGAATTAGCTGTACACAAATTCATGATTCTGCATAACAATTTTTTTTTAGCTCCAGTTATGTTACTGCGCTATATAAATTGTTGTAAATAATAATAATAAAATAAAGTTGGATGTATTTCATTGGGCAAGACACATAGTTAAATTAATGAAGGGAAAATACTGTATGCAATGCAGAGCCTCAAACAAACACTGCACCTTTCCGAACCATGACTTTTTTAATTTGCATATATAAACTTATAAAACAAAACCCCTAATCTGTAGAATCAATATGCATTGTTCAATCAGTTGCTAAAGGTCCATTCTGAAATATTAAGAGTGTTAGAGGCTCGGAGCGCAGTGTTATATTAAATTATAAGATTTGGTTGATTTAAAAATTTTATTCTCGCAAAGGTCCATAATCAGCAACAATCAAAACAGAAGAGAGAGAGAGAGAGAGAGAGAGAGAGAGAGAGTCCAAACCAAAGAAATCTAGATACAAGATAAGTAAGAAAGTCATCGATATACAACAGAGTCACAAAATGTCATTGTTTTTACTTCTAGCAGAGCATTTCTCAGTGGTTAAACATGTTTGCATTAGACTCTTAGCCCCTAAATCTTATCTCCTATATCGGTCCATTTTAAATTGAGTTACAGTTAAATACTGGTTAAAAGACAAATCTATCATTGAACTGGTATGAATATGCTTCACAGCTGTAAAGTTCTTTTCTGATTAACAGCTGATGTTGAATTAGTCAAACTGTTGGGCAAAATGTAAAACACAGGCATAGTGTAAGACACCAGATCCTGCCTGATCATGGTTAGTAAATGTGCCCCTAAAATGCTGTCCAGCCAAAACTGTGGCTTCAAGTGCAAGTTATTCCAGGTAAAAATTGGGAAAGTGCAATGTCAGAACATGTCAGAAACCTAGCTACATGTCTCAGGTTAATAATAATGTAATGTGTTCACGCAGTCCGCTATCAGATAAGTTATCACATAAATCTTAACCTATAATAATGATGATAATAACATGGTGGGGGGAAATCCAGTTTTTGTCAAAAGGATGATGCAAGCTGGATGAATCCGTGACTTCCAGGGTTTGAGAGATAACAACACAAAAAACCACATACTTCCTCATATGGAAGCCTTAGTTACAACTGGGCAGGTCTACACACTGTTTTGTTCCAACGCTGAATCAAAAGTAAGGCTTTCAAAGTTGTGCTTTCATGTCTGAATGAAGCAAAGTTACAACAGTCATAAAGGGACAAGAAGTGAGTAAATGTGAAAGTTCCATGACAACTCAGTTACATCTTTTTATATAAGTACTGTCTAGTTATGTGTCAAACTTCTCTCAATATAGAGTGTATAACTAACAAAATGCTTTAGAATGGATAAAAAACAAATGCAATATCCATAAACTTATATCCAAGTATCATTAGTAGTTTCTTACGAATGCAACATTGACATAAATATTTCAAAACATGCAAATATCTCTAAGTAGGAAGTGAATCAAATTTCAACATGAATAAACTTATATCAAAAATAATAAAACATAAAACTGCAAAAAATATATCAAGAAAGAACTGAAAAAATTAAAGAGATGTCACAAATTGATAAGAATATAACCAAAGCAAAAGTCATAGTGAAATCATTTATTTTACAAGTAACTAAACCTGAAAGGGTGAAAAACAAAATCATAGATAAAAGTTTCTTCAAAACTAAATCTTAAAAACATGTCTTAAGTAAGGCAGCATTCATATAAAATAACTTTGTAGCTGGCTAAGGAGCTATTAAAGTGATAAGAGGCAGCAGATCTAGAATAACAGAGAAAATAAGAAAATTCACTTCATTCGTAGGACTAACAATTTCAAATTTCTAAACTTCAAATTCCATTAGAAAGTGTCAACTCCTTGTATAGTGGTTACCAACAATTTAGCCCTTAAACTGCAGCAAATGAATATATATATAAAGTATTCAAGGAGTGTGAAACTACCGGTAATGCTAAACATCTGTCATTGAAACCAGCATTGTTGACCCTTCACCTGGTCATCTGTTGCCAACTAACAATATTATTATTATTATTATTATTATTATTATTATTATTATTATTATTATTATTTTAACAATTTATATAGTGCTATGCCCAAGGCGATGCCTAAGTCGAGAGCACTTCACACCTAACAATCGTACGATGTTCTAAACAAATGCATCTTAAGGTTCGTTGCAAACTGGGCGCTAGTGTTCGAGTTAGTAACAAAGTCAGGGAGACCATTCCAGACCATTCAATGCTTTAGGGCAGCAGGTCTCAAACTTTTTAGAATTTCTTGCATGGTGGTTCCCTTAGAAATTTATGCGATGACTTGTGGACCTTATGAAATTTAAATTACCTGCAATTAACATATGGGCTAATGTTTGACAATTATCTATCAGAAAATTGCAAATCTTAATCATAGAATTTATATTCAACTGGAATCAGGTAGTTTTTGTGTGTTTTGTGTTCTGAGGTGTTGGCAAGATATCTTGAGTAAGTAACGCCCTTACGGTCCTCCTGAAACCACTTGGTGGTCCCCTGGGGACCGCATACCCCAGTTTTAGAACCATTGTTTCAGGGCAATCTGCCTGTTATTCTAAGTGTTTCTGTCACAATGCAGACATATGTCCACAACTTATTATACATGAATCAATGTCACTCTAAATCTGCTGCTCATAATTTATTGATCAAAGCTAGCATCAACAGTGACTAGTATTCAAATACACATTCTATTTTTTAAAAAACAAATTTTGTTTATATATAAATCTCAGGTATTTAAGACAGCTTAAAAACACTCAAGAGACAAGCAAAAATCTATGTCTGATAAAATCTACAAATACTGTAGCACTTCTTACGTCAAAGTTCATATTTAGTTCAGCTGCAGTACTAGGTAACAGTGAAACCTACCTTGAAGCTTTTTCAAATATTTCCGAACTGATAATGTTGTGGAAATATAACATAAATATGTTAATAAATTAGTTTAAGAGAAGTTCTCTAAGTAAAGTAAGTAAGTAAGTAAGTAACCCACAATAGATGAATCAATCAGAACACAACTTAAACTATGAACCTGACACCACTGACTTAGCAAATACATAATCAAAACTAAAATTTAACCTCTCCAACTTATACACAAGGATAGCAATAAATATAGACACATGTCTTAACTGTATAAGAGAACAAAGTGTGTAAGAAAAATTCAAAAATACTAATACCACTATAATTTTCACCAATTAACCCTTTGACTGGCACCCAAGGGTTAACCTACGCTGTTGGTAGCAGTTGTATTACAGCCACAGATTATCCTGCCATACGTTGTAAATAAGCGGATTTGCACAGATGGGATTTAGCATATCGCTCCAGTTGTTCCAGCTTCCCACCAGAATAAAGTATATTGTTCGCTAAACTTGTTAACACCCAAAAAAGATCTCTTTCCGAAAATAATGCTACCAGTTAAAGGGTCATGCTACCAATTAAAGGGTCAATATACAGCAAACCAAAGCTCCTCTAACCCAATATTGGAAACTTATCTGTTCAAATGAAGGCAAATCACATTAAATTAATTTACACTAGATTCCATATTAATATTCTAAGAAACATTTAATTACAAATTGAATCTTTTAAAAACAGTATTGGAAAAGAATGCAGAAAAAACCCGATAAATTCCACTTGAAATTTAACAGCCCCAAAATAAATATCATTATGCTAACAAGCAACCATTGTAGTAGTGAAACCTTTCTCCACTCACCTGATAAGCCACGTGTAATTGGTACAGCTGAAAATAAACAACAACAACTTCTCTGTAAATCTATCAAAAGTGGTACCCGAAATATTGCTCACAAACAGGTGTAAATACACTCACAAAATCAGCATAAGCAAATACTGAGATAAAAATAAATACAAAGCAAACAAATACAATTTTTTGGTGTGCTATTGTGTGGCTGGCATGTATTCTACAGTAAATGAATTATGCTGACTCTAAATCCAAAGTCAGATTTTGTCCAGGACATCCGGTTATCAAGCTATAGATGTAATGGTATACATCTATAATTGTGCGTATATGTGTGTTTTATGCATGTGTGCGTTCATGCAATACATACAAACATCAAAATTTTTTTGTTAAGGTGTTCATTACACATCAAATAAAATGATCAAACTTTATCAAAGGTTCAAAAAGATGACAATGCATATAGGCATACATGAAAGTGCCTATGCATATGCAGAGCATAAGTTGACTGTCGACTTCTAAATATACAAGCAATCATTGAAATGTTCGCGAAAGTTTTCAAATGTTTTGAATGTTGCAGGCGATAACATTAAGTAGTCTGTTGCCTCTAGGTTTATACATCATGAACATATGTTCATATGTTCATACGCTCAAGATCCCTACCATAGAAGATCGCGCCTTCTCACGAGGCGGGACCACTTCTATGGAATACTATTCCGCCGGAAATCAGAAGGATCAAAGACCAACCCATCTTTAAAAACAGATGGAAAAACCATCTATTTCGGGAGTCATACCCTTTGTAAAGCGCCTTTGTCTTTGGCCCCGCTATGCTTGCGGCGCTATATAAATAGTCCAGTATACATACATACATGTATGCAGCTGGTAATTTCCTGTGTTTCAGTTCTGGAGTCTCTGTCATCCTCATTTATGAAGTTGTCACCATGGACAGGACTTACAGCATATCAAGTCATGAAGGCAACTAACAATGGGCAGCAATGGAAAGGGATAGTCCATAGTGTGACCAACCCTCGGAGAGTGGAAGGTTAAAGAAGAAAGAAATAAAATAAGCATATGCGTCTAATAACCTCATCGTCATGCATCAAATAGATATGCTTATTTATGACGCTTAGCACCCATGTATTAAAAAGGTTGATGATGCTAAAATTTGAATTTAATTTCACGAAGTCTCAAGTTTAAATCCATCAGACATATTTAGACAGGAATTAAAAGTCCATATTTTTAACAACCAGTTATTACAACATAACACAAGAAATTCTACGATGGCAAATGAGATAAGTTCAAAGGGTCATTTCTGCAACAACCTTAGCATAGTCTGTGCACAGCGTCCCTTGAGTAGACATGAATTATAATGACCTGTCTTAGCATAGTCTGTGCACAGCGTCCCTTGAGTAGACATGAATTATAATGACCTGTCTTAGCATAGTCTGTGCACAGTGTGTCTTGAGTAGACATGAATTATAATGACCTGTCTTAGCAGTCTGTGCACAGTGTGTCTTGAGTAGACATGAATTATAATGACCTGTCTTAGCAGTCTATACAGTGTGTCTTGAGTAGACATGAATTATAATGACCTGTCTTAGCATAGTCTGTGCACAGCACATGAATTATAATGACCTGTCTTAGCATCGTCTGTGCACAGTGTGTCTTGAGTAGACATGAATTATAATGACCTGTCTTAGCAGTCTGTGCACAGTGTGTCTTGAGTAGACATGAATTATAATGACCTGTCTTAGCATAGTCTGTGCACAGCGTCCCTTGAGTAGACATGAATTATAATGACCTGTCTTAGCATCGTCTGTGCACAGTGTGTCTTGAGTATGGTAGACATGAATTATAATGACCTGTCTTTTGGGTAAGCGCAGCACTTTCAGTTGCCGTAGAGCTCAGCATGCTGACGCCGGCGCTTGCTCGCTTACTGGGCTTTGGTGCAAGCGGTGGGGGAGGACGAGCCTTGGTCGAGGCCGAAGGACGAGAAGAAACACCTGAGACACTGTCTTCTGAGGAAGGCAAATCAACGGCTTCTTCAACAGATCATTCAATTTAAGAATATATGAGGTATCAAATCTTCATACTTTCTACCAGTAACATGAAAGAATAAAATAAACAAAAACATTGTATTGAAATTTAGACTGAAAAAGCCAAAAACATAAAATAAAATTTAAGGTAGCAAAAACTTTCACTGTCACTTTTTTTAAGGCATGTAGGTCTGCTTAACTACGTCATTAATTAATGGTGCAATTCAGCAAACCCAATGATCAAAATATTTTCAGGTCAGGTCTTCGTCCTCCAGCTGTGTCCAGCTATTGACTTCTCCATGACGTCTCTCCAAAGTTCTCTGTCCTTTGCTATTTCTTCCTAAGTCATTCGGTGTCTTCCATCAGTTTTTCCATTGAGATTCAGCCCTGCCATGTGCAGATCCTCTTCCAATCCATCCACCCATCGTCTTTTCGGTCTTCCTTTAGATCTTCTTCCCTCTGGTTTGTAGTTGAAAATTTGTCTTGGGTTTCTTATCCTTCTTCCATTCTGAGTATGTGTCCAGTCCATTTCATTCTTCTCTTTCTGATAACTTCCATGATGCTTGGTTGCAGTGTTCTCTCTCTAACTTCTTCATTTTACATAAGTAAAATTCCAATTCCAGCAAACCGATTTCATTTGCCGACAAGCAATCACTAGGATGGTGTGAAAAAATCATATTCTGATTAGTGGAATGTAATAGTGATACCAATTTGTATCCACAGATGAGAAACAATCGTGTCGGTATTTAAAGTAATTCTCTGAATTTATTGTGGTGCCACAAGCATGTTAAAATTCTTACTTGGCTGAATGCCTACAGATGATTTCGAGTAAGGTTGCAATTTTTCAATTTCACAACCCCAAAAAATTTCATGTTTCTAACCCCTTTACCAGCCATATATTTGTAATGTAATGCAAAATGGACATATATGTGAATCATGGCCGGTAAAAGGGTAAATAAAAAAGGTGTTTAACCCTTTACCGGCCGTGACTCACATACACGTCCATTTTACATTGTGTGACAACTAAAAGGGGTTAAACAAAATTTTTTAAAACTTTGTATCAGCACTCATCAAAGATCAGCTTAAGGCTAGTTTAACAAGTTCCAATATAACATTATATTTGCTATAAATCAAAGAACTTCACAGAATACAGTGTACTGTAAAATAATGACAAAATTTATTACATTATAAAAATATAAAATTACAAAAAGAGAATAATATGAATTCTACAGTCACATTTCCAGCTATGGGAAGTGTTCTTCAGAGGCAGCAGTAGCAAACGATCACATATTGAACATAACATTCAAAGCACCATAAACATAGCAACATTCTGTTTCAAAATCAGGAGAAAACTGTAATATAGAGACATTAAACAGCCCTCACAACATGTAATAGTTTGAGTATCCCAAACTAATCTTAGCAGTTTTATTATAATATTTCAAATATCACAAACTTGACTGAGAAGATTTCCTGTCTGAGCCATGGACTTTCTCTTTTGCAACTGCAACTGCTGAGGGTCTTCCACTCTTAAATAGAAATAAGTTCTGTTTTATGTCTTGGTTTGACATAATATTTGACTCACAAAATCATAACTCACGAACAAGCTCAAAAAATATTATGCAAACTAAACAACAAACTTTTCAAACTTGATTTTGAAAAGACAAATTATTTATTTATTTAGGCCAATTTATTATAACACAGTAGCAATTTTATCATGCTTTAGCTTATCCATTTTAATGTGGGTTGGAACACTCAAATCACTAAAATTATGAAACAAGTCATCTTTATTTATCATTTTACAACTTGACAAGCACAAAGAGGCTACATTTTCATATGGTAAAAATATATTGACCCTAACTGCACAGAGGCATCATCATCATCTGCAAAAGCACATTAAAGATGAAATCTAAATTCAAACCTCAGTAAGACTTGAAACATGCTTTGTTGCTGCCTTTCTGTTACGCAACTCAACACCTTCTGACATACCGGGAAGTCCAATTTTAACCACTCCGGCTGGCTGCTTCGGACGGTTTTCTGTTAATGGTTCTTCTACACCTGTAGTTAAAAACATTCACTTTCAAGTTGCATTATCTAGACACATGCTTTTATACAAGACTATGAAATTATTATTTTTACTTATTATTACCTTTTACAATATATATATATATATATATATATATATATATATATATATATATATATATATATATATATATATATAAGAGACATATAAATATGTTAATATTAATATATATATATAAGATATATATATATATATATGTGTTAAGAGACATATATATATATATATATATATATTAAGAGACATATATATATATATATATATTATATATATATATATATATATATATATAGAGAGAGAGAGAGAGAGAGAGAGAGAGAGAGAGAGAGCGCTATGCCCAAGGTGAAGCCTAAGTTGAGAGCACTTAATTAACAGAAATAACAGGTCTGACAAGGAGTAAAAACACAAACACACCACACACATACATTCTAAATATAATATAATGTAATGCAACAAAACATTTATATTGCATCTCTTCTGGATCTTAGGACCCTACCAGACTGACTGGACAGATAAAAGTGAAAGATTGTTCATAGATAATTAATATGACAGTGGAAAATAAGCCAATGACAAAACTGAAAAATCTGCATGCCATCATAGAACGCTGCAGACCCCTTAAATTACCCAGAATCTATCATGACAGGGTTCACTTCAGTGACTTTATATTGGAAAAGGCCATTGCTTCATCAATTATTACAGCTGAGATTCCATAATAATGAGATCCTCCTCATCATCATCATCATAGTTGTTTTTTGCCAGCTCATTAGCGGCAATAGCTAGACACAAAACTTTTCCATTTATCGTTTTCCGCTGTTAGTCTCATTCCATCTATTATTGTTGTCTGACATCTTTCAAAGTCTTCTTTGATGTTATCTATCCACTTTTTCCTGGGTCTTCCTCTTCCTCTTTTGCCTTCTTTGTATGTGTAGAGTGCTTTATATGGGAGTCTGTTGCTTTTCATTCTATTTACGCGTCCATACCATCTAAGTAGATCCTACTCTAATAAATTAATGAGTCCAGTGATCAACAATGTTGCAGTCCCAATTACTTAACAAACTTTTGCTCAGATGCAACAAATTCTATAATTCTATTTTTTTTAAACAAAAAAAACTGCATCATGCATTCCTTCCACTTTCCTCTAACTGGACTTTCAAGGGAGAGAAATCAGCATTTAAGTCGAGTCATCCATCATCAAACCAAGTCAACTTTAACAGAACAACTTAGACCATCAAGGTCATTCAATGCCTTTAAAGGCAAGTGGGGGCATGCATATACAGGTCAAATGTCATGTTTAACCTCTTAACTGGGCAACTATTTGTAACTCAATGTAAAATGGACGAGCATTACTCGGGGCACCCAGTTAAGGGGTTAATATACATACTGCATTACTGATAGTTTACCTTTCAGAAATTATACTAACCAGAGTATAAGTTGAGCATGCAGTTTTGATTATTTTTTTCAAAAATATTTTAACTTACACATGGATAAATACACTGCAACAATAAGAATTTGCATAAAGCAAAAGTATACAAAAGACGTCCAATCACAAGAAAAGTACACGGAAATAAAAAAGACATTACAAGAAATTTAAAACCAACTGCAATCAACAAATAAAATATCACTCTATGGAAAGGCAAACTAGCAAAAGGTCTTTGTGAATATAAAAGAAAACGAGTAAAATCAACTGAATCAATAAATTTTTATAATAATCAAGTTTTGTACTTTTTCTGCCGAATTCTTCAGAAGGTTTCACATTTTCTCCGTGCCTTGAAGACTTTTCGTTCTTTTGTGAACTTGAATTACTCTTAATTGGCGAGGAGTCATTTTGAGTCAACGGAGGTGAATCACCTTCGGGAGATTTCTTTTTAAAACGACTCATAAGACCGGAGGCAAATCTGTATCAGCAATACAACACTCAAAACCTTAAAAGCATGAAAAGCATCAGCAACAGTTAGTTAGTTACAGGCTGATTTATATAGCACTATTGTCCTAGCAGGCTAGAGTCATGAATCAGTAAAATATATCATGCTACACAACAGATATTTTCAACATACAAGCTTCTAAATTTTCTATTAATTTCATCAAAAAGTAGGACATTGTGGCAAAACAGCAGAACACCAAGAATAAGAGGAAATTCTGAAATTGTGCTAATATTAATAATTTCACGTGTTAATCTAGTGTTTGTGCACATATGGCCAACAAATAGATGACAAATATGTCTACGCATGTGTCCAGCAAGTCAAAGACCATTTTTATTAAGAACTTAAAAACTCACTTATTTAGAATGAGCTACTTGTGATTATTATGTGTGAAGCGCTCTTGTCGTGGGCTTTAGCCATGCTACTGCGCTTAAAAATTTGGCCAGAATAAATGAATGAATAAATAAATAAATAAATAAAGATGAACAGTCATGAAGCAATTCAAGTCTGAGCAAGTGAGTTCAGCCTAATTTGTTGGTGGCAATTAATTACAAAGGCTAACCCTTTTGACTCGGCTTCTGGACTGAATCCGGTAGCCTTTGTTCTCTCAGTTTTCCTTGAAGTTTCAGACTTGACCCTAGAAACATAGATAAGTATAACAAAGCTTCATTAGAATAGTGAAATCAAATGCAAAACATATAAATAAATAAATAAATAAATAAATAAAAAATAAATCTAAAAATTTTAATGATTTTGACATTATGACATGCAGTCAATTTAAAGAACCAAAAAACAAGTACACTTATTACAGAACCAACTGATGCTGCAATCGAAAATAATTAATCTCATGAGAAAAGCTTTTAAGGAAAATGTCTTATTTGAGAAACTCACAAGCCAATCATGCAGCAATTAAGGACTGCAGCTAGGGTAATTAAAGTCTCATTGTTTCCGCGAAAACGGTCCACGCATTGTGAATTATTATGGCTAAAATACTACACTACACTACAGTACTTTATAGACTAGAGAAAGCAATAAACAACACTGTTCAATGCACAAGCTCAAAATCAATATAAAACAAGTTATATCAAGAACTGGAGCTCCGTCAGCATGAAATCAATGCAGCATGAGTCAATCATGGTTGCATAATTTCAAACTCTCTAATGTCGTTCATAATTTTCACTCCTCTTTATAACACAGAATATGCCAAACATTAGTTCTCTTATAGTCATACATGCCTTGAGCCCGTCAAGCTCTAAAGTATGATCGTACTAAAATTATTCCTAAAAATCTGAGGAGAATTAAATTTAAAACAAGTCAGTTGGTTCTCAGAACAATTCATGATCCCATGATATTTCAAATTTATGCTTAACTCTTTGGCCATATAAGGATGATATTTTGTCTTCATAATATATTTGACTATACTGATTTGTCCAAGGTAAAAGGGTTAATCACCCTATGCATTCAAATTCAACAAGATCTGATAATACATTACTAAAATAATCACTAAGATTCAAGAGACTATGTTGCTCTATGTTGCTCCCCAAATTTCCAGAACACTCTCTCTATGTTTGCTAGACCCACATATTCCCTAAGAATAGTTAAATCTATACTAAAAAACACACATCTTTCCATTGCCTTTCCCCTATAGCCAGTCTCACTGTTTACAAGCCTGGAGGCAAGTTCTGAGCTTCCCTAAATCAAATAATCACATACCAGTGTTTGGTAAGAAAAACTGAAAATGCGAGCAAAGAAAAGTAACAACTCACAATTCAAAAACTTATCAACGCAAAATTCAAAACAATGCATCAAAATATTGCAAGAATTGCACATTTACCCTTCCTCTGATTCCTCAAAATTTGCTAACAATCCATTTTCCTTCCTTTCTGCTCGAACATGATGTCTGTCATTGAAGAACTCACCGACTCCATGGCTTACATCACTTTCATCAATAAGTGGGTCAAAAGTCATAGGTCGGGTCATGGCCCTGTTCTTTGGCCGCTTTGGCCGATCTTTTGCCAAATGCTCTAGCTTGGGGACTGATATATCTGTTGGAAAGAAATCCATGTCAGAAATTTGAAGACTAGACTTTGCACCTGAAAAGAAAAGAAAAGATTGTGTGCTGTTATAAAAGCTTTAAGAAATTTCTTACAGGGCCAAAACACTCATGCAGAACACAATGGCGAGTTTAATAATTATAATTGGGAGCCTCTAAAGACAGTTAATGATATTTACTCCAGACTGAAATTTAAAGGTTGAAGAATGTAATTATTTCTTTTGAAATAGAAAGTACAGCCATCACTTAGCCAACTAATTACTATTTTAAAATTGCAGGCAAATAAGTAAGCAGCAAATCAAAATTGCCATTTGCTGACCCTACCACAGAATTTCATAAGCAACAATTACCAGTTCCTTCCAAGCTCTTTCCATCCTTTTCGTCCAGTGAAGTTTCTGCTGCAAACAAAAGCACAGAACTTACAATTGACAGAAGCTCAATGTTACCACTACCTAGAAATACTGATGCCACATCTGACCACCAGTGATAGATGCAAGATTAATAAGTGAAAAAGACTAAAGAAATAAAAAAACTATATAAACATGAATATAGATCAGAAAGAAAAAGAAGAAAGTGAAGCTAACTGCTCAGAATTACAGAAGTAAGTAAGTAAAATCTCGTAAACTTCTATAGCGCTTTCAAAAGAAGCACCGAAGTAGCTCCTTATTCCTATGTGCTCAAAAGCACGTCTAAAGAGCTGTTCTGACCGACAAGACCCTTATTCACAAATGGCATACAAAGTGAAAACGGTATACAAAAATGTATTGACTAAATCATTGCTTCATAACAGTCAATGCATGGGTTAGGTATATATATATATATATATATATATATATATATATATATATATATATATATATTTAAAAATATGATTCAGCAATTACCGCTTACTCCAATAGTATTAATTATCAATAAATCAAGCAATAAATCAATTACGTTAATCAATCAACTTCTAGGGTGCCACCATCATAATGCCTAGGGCATCAGCTGATGACACACCCACTCCAATCTGAATTAGGTCAAGCTGGAAAGGTCAATCTGAATTAGGTCAAGCTGGAAAGGTCAATCTGAATTAGGTCAAGCTGGAAAGGTCAGTCTGATTGGTGGGGGAGCATTCTAAGGGGGATAGGCCAAGTAAAAAGCGTACATTTTAAGACTGGATTTAAAAGAAGAGAGTGTGCTGGATGTGTGAAGCGATGTCGGTAACGAATTCCAGAGCTTAGAGCCACACACTGAGAAGAAACAACAGGTGTCAATGACTGTATGAGAGTGAAAAACAAATGAAAGAGTCCTGCTGAGTATCTAGAGGAGTTACTTGTGAGATAAGAAATAGGGTTCGTTGTGTAACATGATTTTATAGACTAAATGATAAATTTATAATTAAATATTACAGAAAGATATTTCATAGGAAATCTTAAAACATGCAGACTATCATGCACACATTTCACTGAAGAGAACAAGTGGTAGTTGCCTTAAGATTTTATATATAAGTGCAAATATTTAAATTCTATGAACCATGACTGCTCAAAGTAATTAATAATGCATATTACATTGGCTCAAATAGTCATGTATGGAAATTAACTGCAGATTTCTGAGTGTACAACAAAACTTATTAGCAGGCCTGAGGAGAGGGGGGTGCAGCCAGTACAATGTTCCGTGGCCCACGGAACTCAAAGGGGCCCAGGTCCGGTGATGATGATGTATTAACAATAGTGTGAAGCCATAAGAAGACTGACACGCAAAAAAAAATCATCAACTTTTTCACACATTTGACCCGTGACTATTTTTTTGTACCGGGGCCCAGAAATTCTCTCGGTGGCTCTGCTTATTAGGCATAAGAGGAAAATTTGTGAAATTCATTACTAAAATATTAAGCTTGGTAGCGTTCAAACGCTTGCTTCTGACTCAGGTTGCAATAAATAGAGCAATTTAAATTTCAAGACACATTCCATAAACATTGTATAATAAATAATAAAGGTAACTACTCTCTTAAGAAATTTCTAAATGGTTCAAAGGTGGTTTTAAATCATATTCTATAATCCTTAAATAATTTATTACAGGACTTAAGATAAAATAATATCAGTGCTACTGCAATAAAAAGCATTACTGTAAATAAAGCCTTCTTAATGTGATTCAGTAATTCAGTCAAAGAAATTTAAATAAAAGTGGACATTTTATAGAAACAAAGAATTTCAACCCGAGCTAAACCAATATGTTTAGCAATTACGTAAAACCAAACATGCAGGCACGCACACACACACACACACATGCGCATATATAAATTCAAGATGTGCAATTCTACAATAACATCAAATTTTAAGCCTGAAATGTTAGATAAAAACTGCATTTTCTGACAGTACAAGTAAAAGTAGCTTTAAGCTGAGTGTGTGTGTGTGTGTGTGTGTGAGAGAGAGAGAGAGAGAGAGAGAGAGAGAGAGAGAGAGAGAGAGAAAGTGAGAGAGAGAGCCCAACAGCGCGAGGACACAAAATGTATGTGCCATGATGCAACATTAGAATAAGAACATAAAATCTGTCTTAATACAGAAATTCACAAAAATTGGTTAGCTATGTAACAGAGTTAATCCAAAGGTTATCTGATAAAAATGAATGCTCAACAATATTCCATGGTAAAAGACTGAAACAGAAAATGCTGGTACAAGACAGGTTAACAGAAGTAACTACCGATCCATCATGCACGTTTTGTTACGAACAATATTAACTTTCAGATGTGAGACAGAAAACTTGGTGCCAAGCATAAAATTGGAACACAAACAAAGCTAAAGAACTACTTCCTACCATGAACAGCAAAAAACAAAACTAGTTTTTCATGCTCCACTTCAAAAATACCTTTCTCTTTCAGAGCCAGTCGTCCCAACACTTTGGCTGTTTCTCCTACGTCTAACACTTCAGTCTGCTCTTCAAGATGAGTTACTGATGTTTGAACAACAACTGATCGGTCACCGAAAGGTCTATCGGGCTTCTCACGCTCTCTTACAACATCTGACGAAACGGAAACAAAACCCGGCACTTCGGTTGCTCCTTTGTGCTGCAGCTCACCCGTGCTCATAATCTCTTGTACTATTCCTTCTTCTGTGCTCAATTGACTCATATCAGGCCCGTACTGGTCAACAGGTTCAACTGCCAAAGGCAGCACATGCTTAGAACCGACCGGACTAGAAGCAGACTTTTGCTGCCGTTCACTAGTGGTGGCTGAAAATGGTTCAGTGTCAACACCTGTTGTCTCATATCCTAGCAATTGTGATGATCCTTTTGTATCAAAACCTCACCACCACCATCACCACCGCCACCACCACCACCACCACCTAAAGACTTGTGCGATAATCCCCCCCTGCCAGCGTCTGCCAATGCTTTCTCACTGGCTGAGCCGACACCGGCACCACGGGTCTTCCCATTTGTCTGACCCCGGCGTTTCCTTGGCAGCGGGACCGGAACTGAAGAACCGTTTCTACCGTCGTCACTATCAAGCACTCTTTCCTCAGAAGAAGACCTTTCGTGACCTGAATCTACGCGAAGTTCCAAGCCAGAGGAAGCAGACAAACCTGTCTTCCCTTTGCAAAGTTCTAAGGCCGTTTTTACATCGGCTGAATCTAAAATTCATATACAGGTGTTAGTTCTTTCTCGTTAAACATTACAGCCGAACCAAAACAAAATTCTATTAAAATAAAATAATCATTTGACAGAAAAGTAGAAAATCTAGAGATAAAACCTAGAGTGTATCTAAGAGATCTGAGCAACAGGCAAATAGCAAACCAAACTGAAAATGATCAAAACCTTTCGACTTCTGAAACATACTGTGTAATTACCTTAAGCATATAGTCTAATTATCTAAAACACACAGTCTAATTAACTGAAGTTGACAAAGGAATAAATTCTACAGAGATATCAAAGCTAATAAATTTAACTACAACACAGTTTTAATAGTTAACTGGATGTCCAAAATCCGTTTATTTTCTATTTCTTTAAAACGGTCCAAGTGACCAAATATTGTTTTTTAACATGCAAACACACAACTCACTCAGTGACAATCCAATTTCAAAATCACTCAACATATAATTTTAGGAACACCAGTATCCTGACCCATGTTTATTCAGAAATTTCTTTCTTAATTTACGAAATTCATACTATCAATACAAGAAGTGTAGATTCTAATGGTATTGATCTACAAATTCTGCATCCAATAAATTTTACACATGTATGAGTGAAGAGTAAGAGAGAAACATATATGAAAAGACTCCAAACATCAATTAATCTAAAATGCACAATTACATTCCAGACCATCAAACGACAGTTTGCACCAACTGCTCTATCCAACACTCAAGCAATAGTACAAAATAGTACTACTCACAATAATACTTAATAATCAAACTAAAAACCAAAAACTGAGAGCAATGTTAAGGTCATGATAAAGCAAGCCAAATATTATCAAAATTTATAAAAATGAGTCAGCATAGAAGGACATTTTTGCCACCTACCAATTGCAGATTTCGGACGTAGACGTCGAATGAACTGACTATTCTTGTTTGATAATGAAGGCATTTCCTAAAACACATATGAAATGCGTTCAAACAAATTATTTTGAAGACCAAAACAGCCAGAAGACTTCTGCAGCATTTAATAATGCTTCAAACCTCATTTGCAACAGATACGATACCTAATCTTAATACAGAAACATTATATTCATTACTTCTTTTCACTCCAAAGGAACATTAGCAGAACAACATTCTCACAGAAAGAAAGAATAATCTGCTCATGCACAATGCATAAAGAACCTTATAAAGAACACATAAAATATTTTTTGTAAGAATCACACATAATTGGAGAGTGCAGTAATTTGTTCTGCATCTTTTAAATCATCAAGGTTTTCCAAAACCAATTAATTTAATTTGATTGTAAATCGCTCTTGCTTATGGCCTTAGTCATGTTATAGCGTTGGACAAATTAGCTGATTAATAATAATAATAATAATAATCAAAACAATGTCAACTAAGAAACAGAAACGCACAGTCGCTGTATCTTGATCTTCGTCTGTTGTCACGCTGGAAGTCTTCTGTCGCTTCAGACTCTCGCGATGTTCCTTCGATTCGGCGTCTTCGTCCTTGAGCTGCCCGCTCACGAGAAGCTGTGACCTCGCAGAGTTTAATATTGCTTTCTAAAATTTTAACAAATCTGAAACCTGAATTTCTTATCACTAAAACATCGTAGGTTATGTAGCATACGAAATATACTACAACTGAATGCATGACAGGAAATGTATCTATCTACGCATAAGCTTCTGTGCCTTGCTAAGAGAACTGCAGTCACGATTCAACATTTTTCAACACAAAGCTGCTTCTGTTGCTGCTGCAACTGCTGCTATCATTAAACATCCGACACTAGCAACCAGTTATAACAAAGCCAGTCATTAGATATTCAGTTTCAAGCCAAATTACAAGACATTCAAAGGATCCAAAATATGTGAGGATCACGTGTACAACTCCATAACGACATTGATAAGATCTGCAGAGTTGGCTTTATTGCCAGTCAAAATTGGATCTATTGAATATGTGGGAACATCAATAGAAATGACTATAGATTCTGAGAACCATCAGGAAAGTAACGATGGTGGTGATCATGATGATGATTACGCTAATTATGACAATGGCATCTAATTAATTTTTTCAATCTGCACTTACACAAGGCATTGTTAACAGCCAAATAAATTAACTCTAAATTATCTCAAACATCAAGTCATTCTGCAATCTGCAAAGGATCCTAGCACAATAGATATACCGGTATAAATAGTAAATACAGATAAATAAATACAGATACACAGCTGCAGATACAATGAGATACATAGATATAGATAAATAGATACAGATACACAGCTGCAGATACAATAGATACAGATACATACATACACAATGCTGTCAGCAGTTCTAAAATCAGAAGCCAACAATTATTCTGAGGCCAACATCAAGTGACTGGCTTGTGAGAACACTTGATAAGGTTAGAAATTTGACCATCAAGAACAAATGTGATTCAAATTCTGTACTGACCAAGGACTGAGCACTCCTTTTGACTTCATTCACGACGTCATCTAAAATACGGTCGGAAATGTGTGAAGCGGCCGAAAGATTCAGTTCGCTCGTCTTATTAGAAATGTCTGCCGACAACTGGTCCAACATCAAATCCCGGATGAACCCTGCAGGCAGCAGACTCTTTGCTTCTGCCAACGATGTCAGTTCTTTCAGCAGTTTCTAAGAACAATATTTCACATACAGGACTGGCTGCAGCACCAAGTTAAACCTTTAGCAATGGAGGATTGATTCCACTTAAAGAAAATTTAATCAATTAAAAATTTTAACAATTAATCGATTAATTAATCGTTAATATCTGCAGCCCTAACACACACACTAACACACACACAAACAAACACACAGTGTTCTGATAGCAACAATAACTCACTGTTTAAATGAAGAAATACTTACATCATTCTTAAGAGTAATTGGAAACAGTTTCTCTGCACAAGTAATCATGGCCGAAACATTTTCCTATCGAACACAATACACAAAAGTCAATAACTATATACAAGAATTATGAAAACATCAGCAGAGAAAAATATAGAGGCCGATAAAGATTAAATAACACTGAATATCCAGGTAATTATCCTCTTAAAGTATAAATTTTCAATCAAGTTCTCCTTCTGCTTCACATTATAAAAGAGTGACTGAATTCTTTGAATTTTGCCATTAACAGACATTCGTCTTGAGCTAAATAAAAAATAAACTACAAAACCAGTGACGAGGATAACTGAATTTTAGTTAGGGACTGACCAGAAACTACTCCAGACATTTGCTCAGGCCGAATAGTGTGGCATTTGGCAATATCCGGATTCACCACATACTGCTGAATCCAAATATTGATTTTTGTTTTGGTTATAAATTTCTTCGTTGAATGATTTAATTGTAACTTTAGACTTCTTTTAACTTTAACTTTGAAGTTGCAATTGTGATTTTAAAACTTGTCAAGATACTCTATGCTTGTGGGTTTTTAGTTCTGAGGAAACAATTATCCTATTTAGTTTCAACCCCAGGTAGTCTTCCTGCAAACTCAAAACTCGCACGGTCATTCTAACCTTGTGCGGTAATATCTGCTTCGGATCCAGATCCAGAAAAAGTTGACCCAAAATATCCAGTTCTGGTAGAAAATATGCATCCCATCATTCCCTAATTCTAATTCAAATATTAATTTTAAGAAAACTGAGATTTGGCTTAGAAAAAAAATACTTGGATTTTGGCAATAAACAATATGAGATGTTTTATTTTAGACAACAATCAATTCAATTTGTGAAAAAAATTGCTCAAATGGTGTTGATTTTGTCTTCTAATATTGACTTTGATTCATTGAAAGTTCTGAAAAGGTAAATTTTTTGTTAATGAAGTGGTAATTCGAGGACCAGTATTTTATCTGAGATCTGATGTCACTGTTCAAAACATATCAAAGTCCACAAGATCTAACAGCCTTCTCCATCTGTTTTTCTCACCTTCAACTGTTTTGCTACAACATCATATAGACTAGCACCCAGTGCATTCAAATGGTTCTGGAGCGATTTGTTGCTTTCAGAGTCCTGAACAATTCTTTGAAGCTGAAGCAACAGCTGTAAACCATTTTCATCTCATTACTGAATTATAATAAAAGTTCAATTGCTTTAGTGGAGTTACTTACAGAAGACGAACAGTTTATGCAACAATGCAACAATGATTACAGAACATAATGTAATGGTAGTCTTATATATTTCGTTCCAGAGAGATTCATGACAAAAAGTTATATATATATATATACATATATATATATATATATATATATATATATATATATATATATATATATATATATATATATATATATATATATATATATATATAATGGTCTCTGCCTCTACTCAGGAGCATATATCATGTATATTTTATTGAACAGCAAAAGTAAGTACATGACTGGCTTGATTTTGAGTGAATTATACCATCAAGAACAAATAGTGAATCAAAGCAAAGTCTAAGTCTGTATGAATGCACGACTCTATGGTCTTTCAGGCACAGTCAAAATTTACACTGACAATGACAACTATCAAAATTTCCATGGCTAGTTCTTATGAAAGCCAGGATTTTTAACCAAAACCACATGGGCCAGGAGTATCTAGTGTAGCCTTGATATCAAATTAATCTATCTAGTCCACCATCTAGTCATAGCATTAATTAGAGCAACTTCTGAATAGTATTAACCATTTGGCCACGTAAGGTCGATATTTCTGCTTCTTAGCATACTGATTAGGCAGATTGCCAGCGTGAAAGGGTTAAATCAGTAATAAATCAAGTCTGAACAGAAGAAATGTGATGAGAATTTAGAAGTTAACCTTTTTGGTGAAATCTGCTTCCTTAAGAAGAGCCTGTGCCCTGGAAATCTCCTCCTGTGTACTGGAATTCGCAGTGCCTAACTGATACTTCTGACAAAGTTTCTCCACTTTTTCTATGTCATCTTGCAACTGAACGAGATGAACATCGACAGTCTGAAAACGAATGAAACCTCACTAAAGTATCTTGAATTATATTATCGCTAAATTTAAAACAACACTTTACCCTTCCAATTCTCTAACCATCCTTCAATCAACAAATGAATTTCTGCATTCTACAGCACCATTATAATAATGCACCAAATATTATTTATACTGTCTAATCATTTGCCAAAATTCATAAACAGTGCAGCTTGAGATTGAGACAAAGAGAGTCAGTCCTGACAATGGAGTTCATGCAGTAGAAAATACACAAATACACCTGGGTGACGACGGCAAGATCTAAAGGTCCAAACTCTACTCAACAACAGATACAGGTGTAAGCTTGTATATAAATCTGGAGCCAGTCAGCAAAAAGCAGAGTATTTTTAGCATAAGGTACCTTATGGCCTAGAACATTTGGAACACATAGTCCTGTAAGATGATGTGAATGAAAGCAAAAGCAAGTATTTCTTCATGAACACAATGATTAGTCGTTAAATAGTATCAGTTCTTTAACCAGAACCCTGCAAAGATTATCATGCTTTCAATTATGATGCCCTTGAAGAGTTGGTACAAATAGGGCAAACAACCCACCAAAGGTTCCATACCACAGAGAAACAGAAAGTATAATTCTCTTTACAGGTAAAAAGGTAAAGGTAAAGGTATACTCCATAGGCCAGCACAGGCCCTCGGTGAACCGAAGGTGAGATTGAAGGTGAAGCCTTCAGTTTTACATGGCAACGGCTGAATGAGGGTGGTTGCCAGCCTTTCCTCCCTCACTGCCTTTCCTTCCACCAAGTTAACACCCGATGTACTCATTCACAGCTGCGTTGATGGAGGGGGGGTGCGTTTGGAAGAAACAACTGAAAACTTTCTGCCATGGCCGGGAATTGAACCACAGACTTCAAGATTGGCAGACCAGTGTGCTAACCACTATTCCACCGTGCACCATCTATTTATACATTTATGCAATAGCAGACAAAGTTCAACGACTTGAATACTTTACAGAAAGAACAATACCAATTGCAAATACAGAACACTGAAAACCCTTAACACTACGAGCGTGGAAGAGCCAATCATTAACATTAACCCCTTTACCAGGGACCCCGAATATATCCGTCCATTTCACATTGAGTTACAGTTAAATGCACAGTAAAGGGGTTAGCATTAACCTGCTGCAGAGTGCTGATCATAAAGCACTGATTAAGCCTGTACGTCTGGTCAGTCTGCATTTTTCTGTGGCCGTGATTTCTCTGAAGCACAGATTCAATCTAAAATTTTGAAAAAATCAAGAAAACTAGCATCATAGTAAAGCTAAACTTAACAAATCCATAATTGCCAGTACAATTCCTCAAACAATTACAACTGAAATTATAATGTCAACAGCAACAATAAATGGAATGCACTCCTACAGCACTAGCACTAATACAAGAAGCCATCAATTGATTGCACTCCTTAACCCTTTCACTGGCATGATACCTGTTAAATACCTGAAAACTTAGCCACCTATGGGCTGCACAAAAACGGGCAAAAAACCTACAGATAATTTTCACTGGCATCAAATACATCCTGTATAGTCATACATGTATAAGAAGAATAAACATTACAACATCATCAATATCATGCACCAAAATTGTTGTGCAATATTAGAAATGTCATTTCCAATAGCCTCCTTGCCATTTGATAAGTACTATTACACCTCGTTGTGCAATCTGAAATCATCTGCCTGCTCACCACATTTTGCAACCAGTTTCTCCACCAAAACAGATGACTTTCTCAATTGTCCAACTATTCTCCTTGCTTTAGGAATCACTTCCTTATAGTGTGTTTTGTCTTTTGGTGGCTCAATAGGTAAGTTGCTTATTTAAATCCAAAAGACCTTCAAATTTTTTTCTGGTAAATGTTTACAATTTCAGTTTTGAAATAATAAATAATTTTAGTTTCTATTTAGTTTCAGCTTTAGGGTTGCCAATTTCAGTTTCTATTCAGTTTCAGTTAACTGAAATATCACTGAGTTCTACTTCCATTACTCTCTCTTTGAATGATACAATCGAAAGTATCAGTAATGTCCAGGTCCTCTGTTTCAGTTTTACTATCACTTTCTCCCAACAATTCAGTTTTGTAACTGCTGTCAGATCAGATTCTATGTCATTATTTTGTCATCATCATCATCATCATCATTGTCTGAATCTGACTATAACATCTTTCTCAATTCTTCTGCATTGTATCTTTTACAAGTCGTTTCGCTACTTTATTATAAAAACTACTGGTATCTGTAAACTAAAACTGTAAACAACAGCTCAAAGTCTGGAAACGAAATCAAGCATAATTACCGGTATTTCATCCAAATAGCTCAAGTGTTATCCACTAGCTGCCTTCAGTGCTACAATATTACCAATACCAAAATCAGCGCATTTTCAGTGCCCAACAACAACCAGTATGGTGTGTCAAAATGTCATAATGACAGTAAAAGGGTTAACCAACTGCACACTAAACATCATAATAAACCCTAAGGTAGTCCTAAGGTAGTTCTTATGGCTGCTGCTATATACCTTTGCTGTTAGTTAAGAGGTAATACCTTCTTCAGAGCCTGTTCTGTCTGTTCCTGGTTATTGCGCAGTGCCTGTACTGCGTCATTGACCGGGATTGGCATCTTTCGCAGATAAAAATTCCTGAAATTATTTTCAAAGGCATGGAAATGTCAAGAGTCACGCAAAGTCATTGCATTGCCAACAAAATTGCATCCCATATTCGGTGATGTCAGGAATCTGATCACAATCATTTGCAATAGCCAACCAAATTCATAATTCATAACATCATAAGGTAGAAACTGCAACAAGATGATGCAATAAAAGTCCAGTCTAAAAATAAACTCCCAAAACTGCAGAATCCAAAGTCAATGTTCTCCTCCATGAAGCAAAAGAGTGGCAAGCAGACATGAAGATAGCACTACTATACAAACTCAGCAAACACAATAACTTTATTATTATTATTATCATCATCATCATCATCATCATCATCATCATCATCATCATCATCATCATCATCATCATCATCATCATCATCATCATCATCATCATCATCATCATCATCATCATCATCATCATCATCATCATCATCATCATCATCATCATCATCATCATCATCATCATCATCATCATCATCATCATCATCATCATCATCAATACAATACAATACAAGATCGCTTTATTAAATTAACCTTGGCAAAATGCAAGGTCAAAACATAATACTTAATAATACATAATAAAACATAATAATACATACCTTAAATATCAAATCAAAACTTATTGAAAATTAAAATTATTTGTACATTTACATCCTGAATATAATAATGTTATAATAAAGTTTTTATCAGTCAAATTACTAATCCAGTGAGGAATTTCCAGGTTGTGTCCTCTAGGTCTAGGGTTGCAGTTCTATTGTTATTATTATCATCACCATGAAAGTTTCTTAATTTAATTAACCCCTTAACCGGCCATTTATTTGTAACTCAATGTAAAATGGACAAGTATACTCGTCACAGCCGGTTAAGGGGTTAAACAGACCAGCAGAATGAATGCCTAAGGTTTATCTTAAAGTATAAACAAATCAAAAAGCTCAGACATATTTTGGCACATGTCATTTAAATATCTAGCATTAATCTGCCGTAGCTACACACTTTTCCAATGCAGATGCAATGTCCTGAAACCCAGTCGGTGATGTTCCATTGTGATCCCAATAAATGGCGACCAGCTTCTTATTGAGCTGTAAGGCCTTCGACAGCATTCGCGCTCCTGTGTCACCCATCAGATTGCCACTGTTACATTTACAGAAGCAAAATGCACTCATAAAGTCATACAGCCAAACACAATCCCATAAATCATATACAGAAAGCATTTCAACTATCTGTCACGTGTCTCCATGCAGCTGTATGTGCCCTAAACTCGTGTATAATCCAAATAGAAAATGTTTAGTAAATAAACCACTGTATACCCCATGTCCAAGTAAAACATGTGCTGTACATAAAATATGGTGCTGAGTTAAAGTAAGGTTGACTAACTAAGCGGCCGTTCTCCTGAGGAAATTTTCAGAAAAGTGGTAACATATTTCGTTTTTCAGAAATGTAATAAATTAAATATTAAAAATTAAAATTAAAGAGAAGCAACATATCATTTAAGTGCAATCTGTAATGTGCTCTTGATCTTGGCCTGCTGTGACTATAGCGCTATATAAGTTGGCATATTAACTAAATAACTAACTAACAACAAACTATTGGCAACAGGAACCTTTTTGCTCATCAAGACGCTTTGTCTAGTACCGGAGATCAGCACCAGAAACCCTACACTCTTTCGAGTACAGGAATACCTTTACATTTACCTTTATAGCCAAAAATTAATATCTCAGATATATACTTTTTTACTGTATGTAAGTGAGACATGGACCACAAAGAAACAAAGAAATTAAAACTGAATGCATTTGAAATGAACTTTTATAGAAAAATTATGAAAATAAGTTATACAGATATGATTAGAAATGATACCAGTCACAAAAACCCAACATGAACAAAGACTGTTATGGACAAGATCAAAGACAAAAAATATCAATATGTGGACACGTTTGCAGAATGAAAGATTACAATAAAGACAGTGATGACGGGATGATCAGATGGTGTGCGAAAAAGAGGAAGACCAAAGAGAAGATGGATCAACGATATTCTTCAATGGACTGGACTTAACACCCAGACTGCGATACACATGGCCAAAGAAAGGAAAGGGGCATGGACACAGGGCCGCTGAGAGAAATTATCTTCTGTTTGATCAACCTTTTGATACCTGATATCAATTTCTGTCAAGGTGTCATTGGTACCAAGAGCATTAATCAACAACGCGGTTTCCAATTTCAGCCGCAGGTTGTCCACATTCAAGCATCGAATGGGCTATCACCATCATCAACAACAACAGCAACAACAGCAGTCAAAATGCTACTTCTATTTATGAGATGTGAACAGTAAGTTCTATTCAATTTTGTAGAATAGTAAAACTAAGGACCGGTATATAGAGTTCTCAAAGGTAATAATATCACAAATTGCATCAATTGATCTTCAATGTTGTAGTCTTGCTAAAATTCATACCAGTGTTTCTGCCTCATCACATGAACACTATTAAAAGAGAAGGACTGATAAGTTGGGAAGAACACATTTCCTGCAGCTTTTTTATTTCTGCCTTTAAGATCTTTTTGTCTTTGCATAGTTTAATCCATACAACTATTATACGTGGACCTGTAATTTTAGGCATTTTAATTCATGAAATAGACTGTTCCCTAATGATTAGTAACTAAAAGAACCTCTCACCGAATTTTCCTGATGAATTAACTTGATAATCGCTTCAATCACTTGTGGAACATTTCTACAAAACAACAGTTCAAATAAATCAAATGACACTGTAAGATAGTAAGATAAACTATGATGCTCTTTTGCAGTTCAATATTCACAAGAGTTTGATTGCTCACAGCAAGTCTGAATAACCTCAGTATAGCTGATCACAAAGTCAATTTAGTGTAAAACCACTTCTAACACACAAACTCACAAAAATGTCTGAAATAAATGACAAAGCTAGAAATTTAACAGCAAATCATTAAATAACTTGGCACCCCAACATCCCAGATACGAAATTCCATTTCACAGAGAGCAGTCTAAATAAATAAAGAAATTCAAATCAGACCAGAAATGAAATTGTCTCGAGAAAATACATACTTGGGCTTAATGTTGTTCAAATTCCGTCCAATGGAGAGCTTACGAAGATCCTTGTTTTGGCTAAGCTTTACTAAAATGCTAGCCAATGAAACGTCGAAACCTGTTTTTCAAATAACAACATTAATCAAACAAATAAATAACTCTGAGAAAGTGGCTATTAGCTCACTTTATAAAGTAAAGTAAAGTAAAATCTTGTGGATTTCTATAGCGCCTTGGAAAGCAGCACAACAGTAGCTGCTTATTCTTAGGTGCTCAGCCTTTCTTAAAATAGCTATGGGGAAAGTATATTATCAGCCAGGCAAAATAGTCAACATCCAAAGATGTATATGATCAGCATGATGCCAAAACCAATAATTTAAAAAGAGACCAATGTCTATCTATAGATATATCACTGCTCAAATTTTCAGCTTTAGACAAACTACAATTTTAAAAACACATGTTAATATATCACTGCTCAAGTGTTCAGCTTTAAACTACAATTTTAAAAATCAGAGAGTTTGATTTCTGTCATTTCTGTACTGATGCCATACTAAGAGAAATGGTAATAACACACACTGTACCATTGTCACTGAGATCCAAATGGCAAATATTTCTAACATTGCAGAGGCACGTCTCCAAAATTTGTGCTCCCTGGTTTCCAGGAAGACCAAACCCATTACTGCTTAGGTTCAATTCAAAATCGCTTAGTGAAGGATTTGACCCGATACCCTCCAGCACGCTCCTACAATTGAAAAGTTCCACTCAGCAAAGACAAGTGGAAAATTCTATGCTAAATTCTATAAGAAACTAAAAGAGAGGATATAATAACGGTTGATATTGACATTTCCAAGCACCAGAACCATTCAGAAGGAAATCAAATATATCCCTCTAACTGGGAAGCTAAATATAATTTTTCTTAATATTTCTGTTTCATCATTACAACATTCTATGTTCTTCAGAAGAGGCGTTATACAAATGTTTTGTTACATTACATTACACTGCTGCTGAATAAAATGGAGAAGGGCCACATAGCTTCTGAGGGCCTTGGTAGTTCATCTATTAGTTCATCATCCCTGTCTGGTAGAGTCATCAATTCGAATTCAATTCTAGGCAATGGAAATTGCATGTCTTATGCATTCACAAATACATTGGCATTGAGTGGACATTAACATGTACACTAGTTATCAGCATTTTACACTGATGAAGATTTATAATCAAAAACTTAACATCTACATTTCTACATTTAAAACAGTATGGACATATTTTCCAATATACACTGAATAACAAAATTGGCCAAATATATTCATCTTTAAATTGTAATCAAAATAATACAGCAAATGTAGATTTTATGTGGAAAATCACCGAGAGGCATCGTCACAAATAACTGAATCTCCAAACTCTTCAAAACTCAACAAATCTTGTTCGTGCAGGTTAAGAATATCATCCCATAATCTGCGGGACATAACCTGGCTGTCTTGGAATTTTTCTACGTAATCTTAAGACTAACCTATTTACCATTGGGTATACCTAGTATTGTAAAGCGCTCTTGTCTTTGGCCATTTTTGCCATGCTTATTGCGCTATAGAAATCATCTAGCTAATAATAATAATAATAATAATAATAATAATAATAATAATAATAATAATAATAATAATAATAATAATAATAATAATAATAATAATAATAATAATAATAAGAGTCTTTTAACAGTAAGGCAGATATGCTCACCAGCTTTTTCATTATTTTAGCTTAGGGATTATACTTTACGTGACCTACCACAGCGCATCCGGAGGCAGACGACATCCAGAAAAATTAACGTTCTTGAGGGAAATTGCAGATGCAAAGAACTGTTTCCAAGATGGTGGCACGGAAACATCTTTTCCCTGCTTCTTGTAGCTGACTAAATTGCCAGAAACATCCAAGTTTGCAAGGTTCTGGGCACATCCGCGCTGCAGAGCGGCAAACAGCTGCACAACAAATTAAACAATTAGACGCACTGGAAGCACGACAAGAAATATGTCACAGTCAACCAGGTTTAATTTGACATTCCAATTTGACATTCCAAAAAAACAGGTTCTGAGGCCTCTCCTAATATCCTGAACAGTTAATACTTTTCAAACAATGTCATCTGAATTTGAAGGTAAATAGATGCAATCAAATATGATATTTATATTAGCTATATATATACACACATATATATATATATACTAAAGATGCTAAAAAAAACATAAAAATTGAATTCAGATGTTCTGAGGCCTCTCCCTTGTACATAAAACATCCCAGAACAGTTAAAAAAGAACGTTCGCGAAGTTGAGTGTCTTCGAGTGATTTTACATATCACTGGAAAATGTCATCTGAATTTGAATGACTCGACTAAACCGTGCTAAAGGTAAATAGATGCAATCAAATATATTTCTATATAAGACCCTATATATATATAATATATATATATATATATATATATATATAATCCTTATCTGTATGTCTCTCTGTCTGTTACCTTCAGCGTTCTGATTGGTTGACTATTGGTAAGACGGTTTAGACAAAAATTGGTAGACGGTTTAGACCGTTTAGTCCTTACGTCGCGATGCGTTGGTGGGCGGCGTTGACTATTGGTAGACGGTTTATTTAGTCCTGTCTCCAGACAACTTTTCAATAAGTTTAGTTGAGTCATTGCAGCGTCAGAGGGGTGGGTGCGAATGAAACAATTGTTCGTGTAGCTTGAGGATCTTAACGTATAAACAAAAATACATGTACACAAATGGCCACATTTTAACGATACATAGGCATATAATTTATAATAAATATATTCAATGATTGTAATCTCACTGGTAAACAGATCTTTCTAAAAACTATAATAAAATAAAAATACAGCTGTAAAACTATAATAAAATTAAAATACATACACTTTCAAGGCAGCATTCAGTTGATCCCAAATGTAAATCTGTTAATGCATTTGGTTGAGCAAAAAACTTGAAGAGATTCTGCAAAAGTAAAGAACACCAAAGATTTTTGAAGCAAATTTATATAGATAACTGGTTAAGTTCATCACTTCTAGTCAGCACATTCATACTACTGAAAAATTACTCAATGAACTCATTCCCTTAACATCAAGCATACTTACTGGCAATTGGGAATACAACATACCCCATGAATTTTAGACAAGATAATAGCATTTGCATGTATACATTACACTGTATCATCATAATTATGCACGTCTGTAGTACCATTTCTAATATTCTAATACCAAATGGTATCAATTGATGGTACCGGTACTTCAAATCCATCCGCAAAAGACCAGGTCATTCCAGAGATCATTCAGTGGGAAACAGCAAGACGCAACAATGAACACATAGATTATGTATGTATGTGTGTGTGTGTGTGTGTGTGTGTGTGTATATATTCGTTACAAGAAATTACTGTCAGTAAGACAAGAATCAATCAAGCAACAAGAAATCTTCACAATTAGTACCTTGTACACTGATCAGAACATAAGACATAAGGACAGGGACAGAACATAAAGACAAACGAGGAAGTGCTGAAACAGGTGGAGGAAAATAAAGAGATGATCAACACAATAAGAAAAAGACAAAAGACCTGGATGGGGCATATAGTGAGAGGAGACTCACTCCTATGGGAAATAATAGAAGGACAACTAGAAGGGGAAAGACCAAACGAAGACCACGAGAGATGCTACTTGACTGGATGATGGAAAAGGACTATGAAGACTTAAAAAAGAAAGCTATGAACAGGAACGAATGGCAAAATTTGAATACAAAACCTGCCTAAGGGCAGAATACTATGAAGAAGAACACTGATCTACAGTAATCTACAGCTGAGGGACAAATGTGTAAGATTAAATCTGGACTCGTACATAGCTAAATGGCCATGTATAAAACAATACATTTGAGCAGATTAAAATAGTACACCTGCATATGTCCAACTGAACTAAAAATCCTCAAATATATTCTTAATAGGGAAACATAGTGGAAACACTTCTGAATGCTCATCCAGAAGAGGTGCTATATAAATGCATTGTTACATTACATTGCATTAATCCATGAACCAACACATCAAGTGACCATTATTTACGATTGTTCCTCTGGGTGGCTGCAGTGGAAAAATTTTCATACTTATTTACAATACTAAGATACTTAATTTACAAAACTGGAGCTCTCTGCCCAGTTGTCCTGAAAAATAACTCCTGTTTCCTTGCCTGATTTATTTTATTTAAAAATCTTTTATGGTTCTGGAAATACCTGGTGTAAAATGCTACCTAAATTAGACCCTGATGACAACAATGAACACAGTGAACAGTAGAATGTTCGTTACAAGAAATTACTGTCAGTTGATGTTGATATCGCTTCTGAAAAACTCCTTTTAAAATCAATCGAACTATCTGAAGTCTTTAGGAGGTAACATTAATAAGTTTGACTGTAAAGTCAAGTCACTAAACTTACCGAAACATCTTCCCCTTTGAAGCTGTTTTCTGACAAATCAAGATGCCACAGGTTCAGCGGAATGTGTTTGTTACCAAGAAGAGCCTCTGACAACTTGTTAACTCCTTTTGCGGTGATGCCAGTTCGCGCCAGATTCAGTTCTACCAATCCACGGGATAACCTTGTCAGTGGAGCACAGAGGTAACTCAAGCCTGAAACATTGATCACAAACACAGCAAATACAATCAAAGACAATGGGTCACAGTTTGGGTCACAAAACACAAATTCACTCAGGCAAACAAGGCTCATTCTGTCATCATAGTGCCCCACAGTTTGTGGACACTTCTGGAATGAATGACAATCAAAAATCTGTATTTTATAGAGATTTTATGATTACTGTATTTGATCTGGAAAATCCTCATTGAAAACCTCAATTTATCAGCCTCAGGTTCTATATGTTTTGCTATGCTGTAGATGCTATTTGCTTCTCATTGCATTATAGGCTAGAATATAACTGAATCATTTGTGGTGTGGATAGGATGGATCAACGTGTTTCCTACTACATGCCTTTTGCAAAAGAATCTGAAGCAGTCCGTTGAGATTGTACACGGACTTCAACTAAATGATTTAGCAGTTATCAATGCTTCTCTGATCAACAACAGAGTAGATGGCAACAAAGAAACACAATAAGTGGTCTTGCAGGTAGAACATTAGGTCTTTACTAATGAGCAGAGGCCGGACAGAGAAAGTTTCTTCCCAAATTAGCTCATGTTTCCTTTGTAATGAGGCATCAGAACTTCCTTGGCTGTCTGGACAACATTAGGTCTACAACTCTACATGAACCTCATTCCAACAACTCACTCAAAATCCCAAAGACAATGCATCCTATGTCACCAATATGGAAGAGGCAAAGACAAAAAGATACAGTTGCAAGATTTTTTTCTCAAAGTCATCGCTGTGTCACCTGTGTGTGGCACTCTGTTTCGAAATCTACCACAGCTATTTTGGGGTTCTAGACCTCAGTTATGCAGAATCACAAAGCGGCTCTTTTCTGAGCTGGTTTCAAAGCAAAAGACCATGTTTTACTTCATTCTTCATTTTTGCTCTCTGCCAACTCTTTAGCAGCAATAGCTAGACACAAAATGTTTCCAAGAAGTTCTATCTTCTGTTAATCATCTTCTTTCTTGTTTACTTAATCTTTCAATTCATGAGAACTATAATTAAGATAAAAATATAAAGTCTTTCTATTGGCCTTTTCTCTACCAACATCTCATCCTACTATTACTTACATTATTTTACTACTCTTACTGTTGTTTCTAACTCTAATGTATTCCTCTGACAGGTGTCTGATCTTTCATGGGGCACCACTGAGCAAAAAATCAGTGAATTAGAAATTCTGCAGCAAAAATTAATTATGCTTAGTAACTGTCATTCCAAAGACTCAAAAGCCTCCTCCAACTGAGGACTTTGCATAAAATATCAAAGTTTTCACAATAGGCTCCCCAATTAAATATAATTTAGAAGTTTTCACATCTAATAGTCAGTCTTCTAAATAAAAATACACTTTGAACCAAAACATTAATCTGCAAGTGCTGCAAACCTGTATTAAAAGCAAAAACATTTACCAGAACCAAAAAGTTTGGTTGCATCTTATAAGTAAGTTTTTGAAGCTCAAATATCATTCATGTTATCAAAACCATCAGGTTCAAGTAACACATAAAACAGACACAAGTTGAAAGCCATCCACATTTAGCCTGTGCATCACACGACCATTTTAAAAACAAAATACTGTAAACATCATTCAGACAGAAATGCACAACAGGATGCCAACAACAAGCCTTTTTCTTATAAATCAACACATTCCTAAATCCACTGGCAACATGACTTGCTTCCGATTTCATCACAGAAAACACTTAAAGCTATGCCCATTTGTGGGGGTTAACCCTTCACTGGTTTAAACTGGTTTCCAATTCTATTCTATCAAACAAAAATTACTGCAGGAACTGGTTGATAGAATAGGACTGGAAAGCAAAAAATTCAGCCTATACCTTAGTGAGACTAAAACAAACATCAAGACAACAAATGGTGAGAAAATTAAAATTACTGTCAGTGAAAAGAATCTGGAACAGGCAGACAAATTCACATATCTAGGAGCAGAAATCAGCAATGATGAAAAACTCGAAGAAGAAATAAACTCATGACTAGGAAGAGGCAGAGGAGTAATTAGTAGATTAAAAATTGTCTGGAAAAGCAACAACATCAGCATGAAAAACAAATGACGACTGATGGAATGTATGGCACGAGTGTGAAAGCAGATTAAAATAGTACACCTGCATATGTCCAACTGAACTAAAACCAAATATATTCTTAAAGAAAAATCAGAATGCTCAAGAAGACTAAAAATGCATCAAAAGAAAAATCAGACAAAGACTAAATGACTTCTAAAAGTTTTCTTTCAGAACAATGTAAAGAATATCATGGACAGAAAAACAAACAAGGAAGTTTTAAAAAAGAGCCAAGACCAAACAAAAATTCTTTCATATCTGCCAATGAAGCAAATTGACTTATTTCGGTCAAAGAAACACAAAAGATAACCTACAACAAACAATTCAACAAGGTATCATGCCAGGAAAAAGAAAGAGAGGCCAACCAAACAGATGATGGGTGGATGATATAAAAGAATGGGTTGGAATGACTATAAAAACAGCAACAAAAGCATGGAAAGAAAGAACTGCCTGGAAATGCTTGCTTCATGATGTCACCTCACCTTAAACTACTGAAGAAAAGAGGAAATGATGACAATGATGGTTTAACTTCTTTGTTTGTTTGTTTTCAGGATGCTGAGATCCTTTTGAGGCAACATTAATGAGTTTGACTATAACGCTAAACATACTGGCAAGGCTGGGATGATTCAGTGAAGACTATTATTATTATTATTATTATTATTATTATTATTATTATTATTATTATTATTATTATTATTATTATTATTATTAGCTAGACAATTTCTATAGTGCAGTAAGCATGGCAAAAATGGTCAAAGACATGAGTGCTTTACAATACTACATATAGACTGTATTACTGTATTGCCAAACTCATAAAAAAGCAAGTTCATAATTGTAAAATACTCCAATTTTAAGGCAATAAAATCAGTCAAGCCTGTAATGGCAATAAAAGTCAAACACAAACAACAGTGCTCAGTGAAAGCCAAATCCAGTCAGCAAGGCTGTTTCTCATCAGCCTTTCTAAAACCAACCGTAAATTTAACTAAAAATAAATCTGAAACATTCATCCAGCCAAACAATACAGTCAAATAAGAGGGAAGAGAGTTTACCCATTTCCATCTTGTCAATCCTGCCTATGAAACCTAAGATGAAAAGATGGTAATTCCTAATTCCCAAAGAAGTGAGCAAGTCATTAGATAGTTTTAAGCCATACAAATGCAAACGACACTTTGAAAATAAATCTAAATATAAAGGCCAATAATGAAATTAAAATTCTAACAAAAATTACCACTCTTTTACACATAAAAACATGGATTTTAGTACACCACCCCCAGTCTTAACTGCTACAGCACCCTATATAAATTTTACCATATCATACATGAGTAGATGCAACATAGGTGTTCACACAATATAAGCAAAACAAACAAGGCATTAGTCAGCAAACAAAAAATCTACCTATACCATGATAATAGGACATTGTCATTTGTTTAAAATAAACACACACAGTCACACACACACACACACACACACACACACACACACACACACACACACACACACACACACACGACAAAACAATTCAACATAAATATAGACAAAATTAGCAGCACTTCATTAGAATACTTGTAATCCACTTCATATCAGAAACTGCAAAAACTCATTGTTCACAGCCTGAATTCACAAATTTTATTCTATTTATCTATCAACTTTTAAAATCATTAGTGCTGTGCTTTAATCACAATTAAAAAGATAATTGCATCATATTGCTCTAAGAGAATCTGAGCTTGAAAAGCCATGACATTATGAGCTTTTGTTTACAGTTAACTGTCATGGATGTCGCTTGTGTTATATAATGACTGTCATGCATAATCACATGACTGTGGTGTGGTCACGCGTCTTCCATTCCTTGCAGTCCGCAAATTGATAAAATAATAGAGAATAAGGCTGAGAAAATCAAAGAGAGTGAAGTATAACAGAAGGTGTCTAAGTGTAAACGGTAACTGCTAAACAGGCAGTTTGTCTTTAAAGATGCTGGCACAGTGGTTTGCATACATTGACAATACTTATGATTGTGAATGATGTTGTTCAGAGAAATGCAATTAACCCCTTAACTGGGAATCCCGGATATATCCGTCCATTTTACATTGAGCTACAGTTAAATACACAGTTAAGGGGTTAATGGCGTTCATAAGGCTGTTTGCTTCTTCAATCCTCTGCCATACCTCTTCATTGGTTATTGGATTATTATTGGATGAATAAAGAATATAATTTTAATAATCAAACAAAGCTTACGGTGCTAGCAACACTGGAAGAAAATTCAGTCCAACATCTACATCTTACCAAATAGAATACAAACTATACATGTAGAATGACAAGAGACATCCTGGAAGTGAAATCATGTGAAGATGCATTGTCATTACAAACCAAAGTCACATGATTAGATAACTTCTACCCTGTTGAAAACTTCACAATATATAAACGTACACAGTAGTAATGCAAGCAGTAAATCAAACTGCTAGAATGAAACTCACACATCAGGAAGAGACATCAAAATGGGTTATTATTATTATTATCATGGACAATTTATGAAGCGCAGTAACATAGCCATAAGCCAAAGCCAAAAGCACTGTACAGTCAACAGTATGTAATGCCATACGATCTTGTAAACAAGTACGTTTTTAGGTCTTTCGCAAACGTCTCGGGAGAGGTATGCATTACAAAACCATTTCATACCTCGATCTTCAATGATATTTCCTGAAAGGTCCAATGTTGAGAGCGAAGAACCAGAGTTAGCAACAAGAGATGCACACAGCCTTTGGCAGAAATCCCTACAAGAAAAATACAAACCTTTTTGCATAGTTATCAAAATTTGAAATACATGAGACAACTACAATTTTCAGCATATAAAAACAAAATCAAGTTAAAAATCAGTTGATTCTCGACGGTCTTAACCCTTTGGCCCTTTAAGGCTAATAGTTTGGCTTAGCAACATAATGATTATACAGATTGCTGGGGCAAAAGGGTTCACAAGAAAAAATTATAGAGACAAACAAATGCAATAACTGACTAAAAATTTGTCTCCACTGACAACCACACCATTTACTTGAAATCGTTCAACAGTTTCAAACACTAACTCAGCCGAAAGTAATTAACACAATTTAAAAAATAAACATTTTAAAACCTCTGGTCGTTTCACATCCAAAGTCCTGCAATTTTATTTTAACTGAAATGCATTTTGTAGATCAGAGAACTGAAGACAGAAAATGATCTATGACCAGTTGATCCTCCACTGCAAATACTAGAGTCATTGCTGCTGCAAAGACCTGTAATATTTGTGACTCTACAGCAAACATCAGCTCTGCCTCAATCAATCAATCAGCTTTTATGGTTTCCCTATCATAATGTATAGAGCATCAGCTGATGGTACACCAAATCTGATCCAAATAAGAGACAGGTCAAGTCGGAAGGCGAGTCCAATCAGCGGAGAAGCAATCTAAGGGGTAAGCCAAGTCAAGCAGGAGTGTTTTGGAGGTCTTTGAGGCCTATGGTATTTGTCTGCTAATGGGCATACTTCTCACCAATGCCTAAAATCCTTCCAACATGTCTCCATTATAATCCTAACTCTGGGTTCTGTTAGATTGGACGTGGTCAATATATTTACACTGGTCTGCATGAACTGCCAAAATTAATAACCATATTTACTTATTAAAACTATATTCTGCCATACTTAACAACATCATTTACAATGTCAATTACAAATTAAGTAAAACAAAATTACAAATAAAGCAAGCAGACAAAAACCAGTAAGCATTGAAAGAAAAAACTACATACATATTTTGAAATATTCAGACATTTACTTACGCACGAATGCCGACGTTTGCCAACACAAGTCCCTCAACTGCTGTATTGGTTTTCATAATCTTCAGAATTTCATTTATGACTTCAGGAGACTAAATAAAATCACAGAAAGCATTATGGCACACAAAATTACAGCAAAACTCTCCCATAAAAAAACACACACATGCACATGCAGACACACACACACAATTTGCAAGCGTTGTGATAGGGATTTTACATACTTCACACATAATTCCAAATCGCTTTATGTATGTACATACAGTTGTACAATGAATAAGTTAACTCAAATTGATGTTGCAGGCACATTATAGATTCTGGAAAAATAACAGCATTAACAGGAATTGCTACTGGATATGCAGTAGTTAAAAATAAGAATTATTAAGAATTATATTTTAAAATACCAAAAGGGAACAATGTTCCCGCAGGGAGGTACCCTAAGAATGTGGTAGTAACTATAGTAAATCATAAATAAATACTTATTTGTTAACCAAAATGAAACTGATGAGACAACAATTAGCAAGTGAATTAATTAAATATATATAAAACGTTAGACAAACCAATTTGACGTTGGATGCATTTAGTTTCCTGAACCACGTGTTGTGTTCCAGAGCAGATACTATTGGAAGTAGATGTCTGCAAATATAATGCAACATTTCAGGGTTCTTCTATAAAATCCTGAACACACTGTACAATGGATCACTGCTACAAAATAGAGAATCCTCTAATAAAGAAACGCTGATGACTACAAAATCTGGGAAAGCAACGCAGAGAGAGAGAAAAATCAAATATTTCATGCATTTCACAAAGTTCTTGGCAGAATCAGTTAACAATGAAAATACAAATTGGGAAATTCTCAGAGAGAATCAATTCATAAAAGAAGGCACGATATCTCAAAACATACTCCATGGCAGTCAAAGTGATTGCCCATCTCTAATCTGCAAGCCCTTCCAATGATATAAGGAAATAGCATTGATGGGTACATTCTCATGCACAAATATTTATTAACTTGAAACCTTCATCAGAGAACAAGGCATCAGACTTAGGCCACTATGCATCAGCATACAAAAGCTAGTGAAAGTGTACATTTCTCAGGTTGATATTAGCTACTATTTTAGTGAATCTAAAAATTAGGTAAAGTACTTTAATTTTAACATCAAACTAACCTAACGTAGTCAGGAATTGTTGAAATAATTTCTAAATTCAGTCATTATGGCTTCATCACAGAAATTAAATAAATCACACAAACACACTGGCATAGCTTCAATTGAGGACTTCAAGTTTAAGCCTGGCTCCAAGTAGCCAAACTACTGCGCATGAACTCGGATGAGTACTGCACTATTTCAGATATAATACGCTGCCACATATAATAAAAGGGTGTATTATATCCAAGAAAGTATGGTAGCTTAGATTCCCTTCTAAGCCGCATGGTATGCCAATGTCTGGGGAGCGCTTTAGTCAATACAACTTGCCACCCTAAGACAATACTTCTGAAAACATGTTATTGATAGGGCTGAAACTACTTTAACTTGCTTTATAACAAGAAGCCAATAATATATTATTTATTAGGGTTAAAGATTTAACAGGGTTCACAATACAAAAATTAGTACACTGCATAAATAACAGCAGTAAGAAGTGACACAATGGATGTCAATATCTCATTTTAATATGTTTAGCGTATTCACCTGCCATCAAGATGGTCAAAATCTTTTAAATTCATTTCTTTTGAATCCTGAGATAGATATATCATGTCAACATCCTGAAAAATTGTGGACAATCTTTAAAAATATTATTATTATTATTATTATTATTATTATTATTATTATTGAACGTTAAGATTTAAGTGGTAAATTGTCCTAGGAGGACTGCTTGAACACATTACATAGTTCATGAATAATATAATATATATATATGTGTGTGTGTGTGATGATGATATGTCTCAGTAATGTGCAAGTACAGTTAAGTTTATGCAATAAAAATTTTGCTTCTGCTACATATGAGGTGAAAACCTTATCAGCTAGTAACAAATGCTGCAATCTGTGTCAGTGTTAACTTCATCTGCAAAATTCCTCTAATCTCTTACATGTCTGTCACTTTAAATTATACAACTACAAATATTTAAAATTTAAATTCAATGCGTTCAAACAGAGTAGCTAATTTTTTAAAAAATACACATTTTGTTCATCAGCCCTTAAAAGAGTAAAGTTTGGAGAAAAGGCAGATGACTAAAGGCCCAAAAAATTCTCAGGAAAGAGTATATAGAAATTTTCAAGAGCAACCCCACAAATCCTGACAAGCCCTGTAGACATTTTCAAAATTGTCGCAAAACAAAACAGTCTGAAAATGCCAGACAAGAGCTTATCGTTCTCAGCTAAAGAATTTTCCAGATGCAACGCACCCAAGCAACATCCTCTTGAACCTTCAAGTTGTGGTAATCACACATGCAGCGATACATAGCAGAGAAATTGCCGCAGGGGCCAATGTCCTTCTGGCCAACGTCATTCCCGGTTTTAACCACATCCTGCAGTCGAGTTGGAGGAGTTACATCAATCTTTGCAATAAGTTTCCTGAATGAGAAACCATACTTTAATTTTGCCTCGGGTTCATTTATCCAATCTCAGACAGCAAATAAAATACTGAACAAGAAACAAAAACATATTTAATAACACTGGTCAACAAGGTTTTTGTTTCCTGTGCAATTTCTGGTGTTCCAGGTAGATTTTGTCATGCTGATTACAGGAATAATTTTGAAATTTTCCTATCACGTAAATTTTTTGAGAAAAAGCTGATTATAAATTTTAAAATTATAAGAATTTTAACAACGTGGTTTTCGAGAGTTATCTGAGTTATGGGTATTCAGGTTAGGCAAGAATCTTATATGACCACCATAACAGATGTAATATGCACTGCTGGCTCACTTAACTACATGGATTTTGAAAATTAGTATAATTAGGCATGTCCAGACATGCCCAGACGCGCCAAAGACTACATGCCTAGCATGTATTGTTGCTATGGTTACGCAGTTCTATATAAATACCAAGCAGCACTAGGAAGCAGCTGCAGTCTTTCTATTTGATGAGATATAACTGTTTAGTTAAAGGATGTGAATTGAATTTATTAACTAATTTAATTAAAGTTTCTGAAATGTCACGTCGATGTCGCAATAGCAGTGACACGTTCTGCTACATCTGTGGAGAGTTTATGTTGAAATCACAGAAGCGGGAGTATGACAGCAATCATAAAGAAAGGATATGAGTTATACTTTGGATGCAAAATTGGCGACCAGGACAAAGTATGGGCACCTCATATATGTTGTTCATCTTGTGCTACCAGTCTGCGAGCTTGGCTTGCAGGTAAGCGTCCATCCATGCCATTCGCCATACCAATGATATGGAGGGAACGGAATAATCATGCAACGGATTGCTATTTCTGCATGACCAGAATGTTACAGGATTTTCTTCAAAGAATAGGAAGTCTATTGAGTATCCTAACCTTGCCTCGCAATGAGACCAGTTCCACACGACGAGAGTCTTCCTGTTCCAAACCCCCTCCAGTTTTGGACACTGGAGGACGATCCATGCAGAGACAGATGAAATGCTGCAGATAGTTGATGATTCAGCTACGGAAGACCCAGAGTTTGAGCCATCGACATCCAGCATGTTGCCTGGACAGCCTTCAGGGATGTTGTTGCTAACTTTCTGGGCAACTGAAACTATGTTGAACAAGTTGGAAATCTGCTACAAGCTTACAAGGCAATGAAATGCAACATGTCACTGAAGATACACTTCCTTCATTCTCACTTGGACTTCTTCCCGGACAATCTCGGCGCCGTCAGTGATGAACATGGTGAAAGATTTCACAAATACATTGCCAGCATCGAGAAACGCTACCAGGGAAAGTGGAGTCCGTCTATGCTCGGAGACTACTGTTGGTCACTGATACGCCGAAACAGGACAGTGACTACAAATGAAAATCTACAGCAAAACATTTCTAATTTTCTCATGTCTTGTCATTATTGCCTAGATCCTTCTGTAGGATTATGTTGCAGAATACGTTACAATACTAAATGCTAAATTGTCGATTTCTTAAAAACCTTACGTGATACAGAAATTCTAATTACATATTTGTGTTCAGCAAGTCAAAATCTATTAGTTTCACCAAAATTTGTAGAGGAAACAAAAACTTGCATAAAATTTGTTGACCAGTGTATCATAAACTAAGTGATATATATATATCACTTAGTTTATGATAGTTAAATATGTTTTATATATATATATATATATATATATATATATATATATATATATATATATATATATATATATATATATATAGAGAGAGAGAGAGAGAGAGAGAGAGAGAGAGAGAGAGAGAGAGAGAGAGAGAGAGAGAGTTAACATGCAATAAGAATTATCTTAAAAAATGTATCTTGGAGTTATGAACAGCATGCACTCATTTCAGTGAAATAAATAATTTCCTCTTCTATGAAGCACCTGATATTTACTAGAATTAATTATCTATCTGAAGTATGTTTTGCTAAAATGTATGCTTGCATTTATGTCAGAAATGTTATTTTTAAAACTAAGGCATAGCTTTTCTCTCACCATATGACTCACATGAAAATACAAAACAGAAACGAAAATCCTGACTATTCGATATTGACTTGATAATTAAGTCAGCCTTATGTAACCAATACAAATTGGAAAAGAAACTAACACAGTTGAAACATCTGGAAAAACTTTAGCAAGAGAAGCGATAATGTGTCCAACAGCAGAATCAAAATCATCAGTGTTTTCATCCAGTGAATTAGATGACATCACTAGTCGCTTTGACTCCGCTCCAATTACCATCTTGAAACAAACATCATGTACATAAACAAATATAGAACTTTCAATACTAAAAATCGACGTGTTGTTAATAGACCTCATCATTCAATCACATATAACACATCAGACGTATTCATTAATTCAGACCAGTGTCACAATGGTTTTTAAACACAATGCACAAATTATAAGTTTTATAGTTTTGAAAGACTTACATCAGGCATACATAATGAACATGCAATTGGTGTGAGAAAGTATGGAAGAAAGTTTGGAAGAATCTCCGGGTGATGAAAAGCCATTTTCTGGAGAGTGCCATATAAGTAGGGAGGAGGTTAGAGGGCCCTATTATAATAATGCCTCAAGTGGTGTGCACAATTACATGATAACAGTTCACAATGTACTTGTGAACATGTAACTGAGATGATACGGTATGTTCCAACAATGGTCTTAGTTAGTTTGATTAGTTATATGCATGCAAAGCAATTGCATTTCTAAGTCACTGAATCTGTCAGTGCTAAAAATCATCACTTTTGTATGAACAGGACAAACTTTCCAACAAATTTTGTTCATTGCTTAACAGCTAGATACAATTTCAGAAAGTAAGACAACAGCTTTTTGAACAGTGAAAAATCAGTAAAGCATGAATATTGTATTAGCAAACAGATAAACAAACACACAGTAATCAGTTTCAATTGAAACAAAACCTCAATTTCCACTGGCAATGCTATTCATAGTGATATCTTGAACTTTAAAGGTATTTATATAACTATTGACCAATATTTGTCTGCAATGTAGGGCAGGTATGTTTTGCAAATTCTGATAATGCAGTACATGCATGCTAGTGTTAGTCTATAAGTTATAGTAGTAATATAATCTTTTACAGTGGCATAGCCAAGGGGGTTGGGAGATAAAACCCCCTTGCGTGCTGACTAAAAAAAGTTTAATGTGTTTCCATGCAATTTTTATTTTCTGATGTGGTTTTGGGGGTCAAACCCCAGCTTGGCGCTGCTGACGAAAACATTTTAAGTGTCAAAGGTGACGACGTTTTTTTATTTTGTTTGTCAACATCTAAAAGGAAAAATATCTAAAAGAAAAGACAGGATGACCTTTTTTTGCTTTTCAAGATTTTTTAGAAAGTTGGTTACATGGTCAAAAGTCAAAACCAAAACCCCCCCTTCCGGAAATCCTGGTTACACCACTGATCTTTTACCTTTTTGGGAGTTCTGCTTTCCAGTAAGTTGATGTCCAAAAAAGGTAAATTTGTTTCCAGCTATAAAAATGCAAACTATACAAGTAAGAAATTCATTTGTAGCAGAATTATTTCATCTAAAATGTCTACAATTACATTAAATTACATTTAAAATCAAAAATATCAAATCACTTCACTGCTAGGAGCACAAAAAGTAAATAGTATTTAACTGCAGAAATCAATGCAGTCAGCAACCGATACAATTCCTTCTTAAGAGGCTATAGTCACTAATATCATCTTCTAAACCAATTTTAAAAATTGTGGATGGCTACAATAATAATAATAATAATAATAATAATAATAATAATAATAATAATAACAACAACAGGCACGTCGGAACAAATTTTTAGCAGTGGTGCAGTTTTTAAGCATAGATTTTAATATCATTATAATATATTTTCACAATAAATCTATGGTAACCAGAAAAAAATTGAAAATAGTAAGCATGACTAACCAAGAATATTTTGACAAAGACATAAAAGATTGGGCAGGTGGAATGTAAGGTTCTAAGAAAAGGCTGGAACAAGATGGGAGCATGGTGAGTAGAAAGTATTGTAAAAGCCAGCGAAAGCTGAAGAGGCATGCTGGAAAACAAAGTAAACACACACAGGCAAAATTTAAGCACATATCGCACAGTTGTATATATGGTGGTTGAGTGCAACGTCCAGATTTTTCAATATATTTCTAACTGTGTAACTTGCCTAAGAGCAAGCCTGTCTGTTTACTGTGTTCTGTTCTGTGTATTGAAATCCTCAAGTGCATTAGATTCTGCTGCTGGATAAGCACCGTTATTGACACCGGCTGATAATAGAATTCAGAGTTCATTCCATACAGAGTAATGACTTTACTGACAGAATTGAGGCAAAAAATTGTCAAATTGGTAAGCTCAAGTGACAAAACTGGTTGCAGCAGTCCACAGATCCCCGGCACTTAAACCTCTGTTCCCCAGTCACTCTATTAAGTATTATGAGTACCCTAGCATGTACCACAGTAATACAGTACATACCAAAACATTCTTCTACCCATGCATATCTCACAAAAAGTGATGTCTAACTCAGTGCTTCCCAAACTGTGGGTCGCGACCCAAAAGTGGGTCATATAGGTCCAAAATGCGACATGTAGGGGTAGGTCATCGAGTACCTGCAGGCAGTCAAATTGTGGATAACTACAAACTGACTCGCGCTCAACCCCGCCAAGACGGAGTTTCTTTGGCTCTCGACACCGGGACGGACCCGCCAGACCAATCGCGCTGCGTTTACTCTCGGGAAGTTCGACATTGAGCCGGTCAGAGACGTCAGGCTGCTCAGGGTGACTCTTGACTAGACTCTGTTGTTCGGTGAGCATATCGCCAACGTCACCCGCTCATGATACCGCCAGTTGCGGGGGATTAAAGTGATGTGCCAATATCTCCTGGTGTCGGCGACGATACTACTGGTCCGGGCGTTAGTCCTGAGCCGGATTGATTATTGTAACAGTGTGCTGTCGGACCTTCCTGCCAATCTGCTCGACAAACTGCAATCCGTGCTCAATGTCTCGGCGCGACTGATTTTTGGAGCTCGATGGAATACGCACGTCACGCCGCTGAGCACTTCGTGATAAACTCCAGTGGCTACAAATACGATTTTTCTCATTTCGTCTTATTTGGCAAAATATGAATAATTCTGACAAATATGTTTGCCATATTTTCATTCAAATTGAATCAGAGCTTTTGTTTTGCCATTTATTCAAAACTCAGAAGATTCTCTTTTCAACTAACTTCATCAGATGGCCTAATGCATTTTTTCTATCAGGTGCTATAATTAGGGTCGCGACACCTTACAAATCACTGAAGTGGGCCGCGGTTCTAAAATGTTTGAGAAACCCTGGTCTAACACACACACACACACACACACACACACACACACACACACACACACACACACATCATATGCGCTTTAAATTCATAAAATACAACAAAATAGTCATGACAAAATGTGCCAATTCTGATGATATCAACCAAAGAAACTAAAGGTCATATAAACAAATGATTTTTAGAGATCTTTGTTTAATAATAAAATGGTGCAAAATTTGCCCTCATAACACACACACACACATACTTTGAAAATGCACATCTGAACCACATAAATGGACCTGGCTTGAAGCAATTATGCAAGTGGTCTGCAGGATTTTTCTTACCCAACTCTCACATAAATAGAAGTCTGAAAGAGATATGACAATTTACTTGCAATGAAATCTAAGTTACTGGAGTTTTTTCAGCATTTATATTCATCTATTTATTCACAAAGGCGGCAGAATAGTCCATAACACAAAATATTACCTCTTATAAAGATTAAGCCATTTGGCTAATGCAATAATATATATATTCAGTGTGTACAACATTTTCAGTAATCAACCAATCAATCAAATAAGTTTATTTCTCAACATCCTGTTGAATACAAGTCAAGAAAAGAAAAAGCTTAACTAGACTCCTGCCCCTCCCCAAAAGCATGTTAAATCCAGCATTAATTTCAATTTAAAAGCAATTGCTTTCAATGCTTTATGAGAACAGTGGCATTCCATGCATGGCGGCTTCACAGCCAGTAAACAACAAGCTTTGTTCTCTCTGCCACTAAACTACACTTTCATACAGAATTCAGAATTACACATTATTTTTTCATACAAGATCAATTCATTCATTTACACATAAATGAGCACTTTATTGATAGCACTTCACTGAAAAATCCTTCCAGACTAAAACATGTAATTACAACAAGGTCATCATAGAATTTTACACTGTAGGGCAGGCCATGGTAGAGCTGCAACCTGCCTCAATGATTTGCATTGTGAACCGTTCTTCTGGTTTAATCAACAAGCTCAGACACACAACACTGGGGCAATTGCTAATATTTAAACGACTATAAATAACCCGGGCAGGCTTCCTCTCCAGTCAACAGCAAAACATTTCACATTTCACCTAAAGCATTCTGTATCAGTTTCTCACACATAACACATTAAAAGAGTGTGTCACACACTGAGAATTGATTTTCAACCATAATATATGCAACTGCTGCAGTGGCAACACTAAACTTTTGAAAGTAGGAGGGAAGGTGTAAGCACAGTGTGTTTCTAATGTTATAAATATCTCTGTCATAGTCCTATTTTGCATATCCTTTGTTCTCCTTAAAAACCTTCTTTCTACTTTGCAATCAGTGCTAAATGCTGCAGCTTGTCTTGTGGTAAAAGCTCCTAGCTGGTATCACGGCATCTCGTCTAAAGACTTCATCTATGACTACTACAACTCGACAACTACAACTCGCCTACAGACTTCTGGTCAACCTACAATAGGTCAACTACGATACCTGGGCAAGGATTTCTTAATAACATATTTAGATGTCCATGACCTGGGTTAGGGTGGGTACTAGTGTCTCACTTCTCACCCCTACAATCAATTCTTTAAAAAATCTCATATTCTTATCAAGCGAGCTGGGAGTGCCTCTGAGTAGTAATATAAGAGGCACTACATACCGGTAAGTCCTTTATTACACTACGTGCTGGGGTACAACAGCGTAGAGGCACGTCTCCCCCGGGTGGCGGATGGGAGATTTCCAGGCAGGGTAGCCTGTTGGGATTGCACCAAATAACACGGAATAAGGTGCTGTGGACCAACTGCACCAGAAGACAACAATGAAGAGGGCGGAAGAATATGAAGCAAATTGGGTCAACAACCTCAACAGCGGAAGATCTTTGAAGCAGGAGGGCAGGCTAAGAGCGATCATCTACTGGATAAGAGATGTTTTGGTCAGCTCAATACACTGAGAATTCCTGGTCAGTGCTTGGTGGAAATAAAGGTCAAGGGAAGATAGGAAACATTACACATTACACTTATGAAAAGTCATGAATATTTGAATACTGTCAGCCTATAACTAAATAACTAACTAACTGTCAGATTTGTCGTTGCCAGGGGCAACAATTTGCGAATACATTCATTACTGATCAAGCCAACATATATTTTAATGTTTGAACTTTAGGTTTATGATATTTAGCATATTGTATTTTATTTATGATAATGCATTTAGAATATTAGATTCTTAAAACACTTTAAAGCTAGTGAAACAGAATATTTACTGTGTAGATATTCAAAATACTTTACTGATTAGAATTTTATTTTGTGAAAATATATTTCACACCAAAATTGAAACAAGGGCAAGCTCCACAATCAGAGTATAACATACTATTACTGGTAGTTTGTTACTACTAATCATGATGCTTTGTTAAATTTTCGTGTGTGTGTGTGTGTGTGTGTGTGTGTGTAAGTATAGCACTATTTCAAACATTGGTTATAATCTCAGGCCTCATACAATTTACTTTAAAATAATTATTGTAGATAGCATAAGTAGGAGGCAGGAGTGCTACTAGAGAAGCTTGAAAGTAGGAATACAATCTGCAACTTCATATGCAAGCAGGATAAAACTCTGACTAATCACATGATCAGCCACATGAAATTATGGAAACAGGGTTGCATCTGGTTCATCTTGTATTTTAACTGTGAGTTATAAAATCTTTGGTTAAAGAGTCCTAAAATGGCACTTTTTACAGTCACATATATCAGGGTTTATACAATTGTTTCCATAAAATTTATGATATTTTCTAACTTTTCCAACTACATTTCCCTTATGAACAGCAGCTGTTTTATTAAACACAAAGTCAAAGGTAAACAGCACTCGTTATCTCATTGGATTTTGTCGTACAAATAGTACTATTTATTTAAATGATTGTAGTTAGCAGAGTGGTAACAACACTGGACGATTGAGCAGAAGGTCACGGGTTCAATACACACAGGAGCCTAAGATCGACTCAGCCTTTGCTTTGCTAGAGGGCGGTGGTAAAATGAGGAGCATTAAGCTGCATGGTAAAGCAAGGGTCTGGGAAAAGTAATGGCACCCTACCCCAGATTAATGGCTTATTATTAATATTATTATTAACTAGACAATTTATATAGCACAATAAGCATGGCAAAAATGGCCAAAGACAAGAGCGCTTTACAATACTACGTATAACCGATGGTGAATAGTCTTAAGATTACTTAGGAAAAGTCCTAGAGAATCAGAGTTTATATCGCTGACTGCTTAGACCGGAGATAAGTGCAGGAGCCCAACACTCCGGGATTCGGGTGCGGGACCTACCTTTACCTATAAAGGGATTGTGCATTGCATTAAGTACAAGAAGTGGTCACTGTTCACAAATCAGGTTACTGAATTTCTTGTTCAGCTGAACTGAAGTTCAATCTAATCCCTGGTTGATGACAAGGAAAGAATCACGCCTGTACAACTGAGAACGCCTGTACAACTGAGAAGCCGAGGTTTGGAATTTCACTCTTCATAGTCTTCTATACAGAACTGTCTCTTCAGTAATTTAAAATCACCTGGCATAGCTGCATTAAGGTGCTGCATGCAATGTGGGGCATAGCTGATCAATTACTGATAGCTGTGGAATGTTGCAGCACAGTTTGCAGACTATCACATCATTTACCGATAATGAGCAAGAAGACCCACATCACAAAACTCTTCATCAGAGTAAAATTAATTAGCCACAATACCTCTCAAAAAGTGGACGGACGTGAATCGTCTTGCGCTAAATCCTCGCAAGACAGAACTATTGTGGCTCGCGACTCCGAGGGGACACCTGATCAGTTGTGCCCGTTCCTGATTGACGGAGAGCACGTCCTTCCATCCTCCGATGTACGCCTCTTGGGAGTCCACTCGCGCATCGCTTTGACGTTCATATTGGAAACGCCTCCGGTCCTGCTATTATCAGCTGCGGCGGATCAGGAGATCCGGCGTCACCTACCAACCTCGGCTGCGATTCTTCTAGTCCGGCTTTCATTATCAATCGGTCGTTACTGCAACAGTATTCTCTGGGGCCTGCCCGACTACCAGCTAATCGGCTGCAGATGGTCCTTGTCTGCCCGGATGATCTTCGGAGTTCAATCTAAGCTGCATTGGTTGATCCCGGAGCGTGTTGCCTACAAAGAATCATCCACCTGTACAACTGCACGATCCAGCTTTCCCGGACTACCTGGCGTCGTTGGTCCTAAGACCATCGTCTTCTACAGGCGTGTCTCAACTGAGTCCAGTCGAGAATCAGACTGGTCGCATCCTCCGTCTCGAACAGCAAAGTTTGCAGAGGTCGTTCAAGCGCGGAAACCTATTCAATGGAATGCATTACCCGCCATGTGACTAGAGAGTCCAATCTTGAATCGTTTGCAGACTATCTTAAAACTCACTTCTTGAGACATCGTATTGAGTGTAAAGCGCTCTAGCCTTTGACTTTTCAAAACTTTTTGCATATAAATAAAAACCTAATTAACCTAACCCTCCTCTATAGCTCTATTTAAGCAGCCTAAATTCACCTAAAAATGAGGTTTGTAACTTTTATTACCTAGCTTCTGTCAATAGACTATTGAAGCTATGTTCTTCCTTGGCATTAAGCACCCAAAAAAGTGATTGGTAACATTAAAGCTGATAGGCATCATTCTATGAAAACAAATGCCAGCGTCTTCTTGCTCTTGTTACAGGGAATTGGTGATAATGCAGCACATACAAAACACCATATATGGAGAGGCAACAGAGGCATTCTTGGCTTTAGTGGCAAAACCCTTTACTCAGATCTCTTGTTTATTTCATATTTAAAAGTCTTCACCTTTACATAACACAACACTAGCCTTCAGAATCAGGCCAATTCTGCATAATTACAAACTGTTGTTTTGTTTTGTTTTGTAGCATCTGATCAACATTAACAGACAACAAAACGTCGACATCAATTGAGTCACTATTGACTGAAGAATTCTAATATACAATAAAACTTGTCTTGGATGCTTCAGTGATGCAGTATACATCTTGAGTTGGCTGAAAATTGTGCTGTTATGTACAATTTGAAACAGTCTTCATAAACATGCTACAAAAACAAGCTACGGATATTCTAGAGATTTCAGTATGTACAAAATTTCCAAAAGCTTTCAGAACACAAACATCTTTTTCAAACTTTCAGGGTTGTGAAGTTTGTAATTTTTTTTTCAAAAAAAAGTTTTATTTTAAATTTAATTTTTCTTGTCTTCCTCTGCCTCTATAACTCAAAAAGTGGTACTTCTTCTCATGTGCCATACGTCGCTGTGTTGGCAGCCATATACCTCTACTTATCATGATCTCTGGTATTCCTCAGAAGGCTGATGTTGTTGTCGATCTCCAGTCCATCTCTTAGTCTGTCTATTTTGATCTTTGTTTTCCTCTTGATCTCTTACCCTCCACCTTGCCTGTCACTGCCAAGTTCTCAAGTCTATCTTTCCACATCAAGTGTCAGAAAAATTTCATCTGCCTTAGCCTGATGGTAGCCATGGGTGTTTATTCCTCATCCAACATCTGTAAAACTTCTCTATTAGTTCTTTTATCAGTCGGGAAACTTCTAGGTCTCCTGTAGAAACACATTTCTGCAGGAGAATGTTAAAAGTTCCTGGATGGATAAAAGAACCCACAACCAGAAAGTGGTACATGCTCCCCAAAAACAATGGTGGAATAGTAAATGAGTATGTGTTTGTGCTAGTGACCCGTCAAATGTGCGACCAACATTTGCGCGCCAACATTTGCATGCCGACATTTGCGCGATATTAGTTGATATAATTGGGGTTAGGGTTAGGGTTAGAGTTAGGGTTTGATTTTGGGTTATGATTAAGACTATAGTTACTAAAGCACGGATGACTTTTAATTTATAGCGCAATTCGTGCTTCCTTGAAATACGCACTAATGTCGGCGCGCAAATGTCAGTCGCGCAAATGTCGGTCGCACAAATGTTGGTGAACCATTTGCCCTCTGTGTATTTCTTTATCCCATAATGTAAATGGCCCATTGTTTATAACAAAGTCCAGCTGAACATCTTGCAGCCTGGCACAACTGATAATATAATCAGCATTCTTATAACACATGAGCTGTATTCTTATTACTAGTAAAAATCAACCTAGTAAGACACTCATGAGTACCGGTAGCAGTGCAACTTAATGTAATCAATCAAGCCAGTCATGTTTACTCCATTCAAATCATTGGCATATTGAACATGCTAAAGCGCATTGTGTAAAAATAAGGGGAATCCATATAAGCAGAGGGGCAACATATAACATTCATGCTGCTCTGCAATCAAAAATGAATTGACATTAGGCAGTTTATACTTCAGTGAGGTTTTCACTTTCAGAGTTAATCAGAATTAGCATAGAAATGACAACAATATTTTGTGTTCTAGGAAGTAAATCTACATATTAACTGTTTAACATTTAAAATGCACCTCCTCTGAGAATTGGACCTATTTTTAAAGTATAATTTCAAAGTAATGCCACATAAGATATGTTAAGCTGCAATGCTGTAATGAGGACAAAAAAACAACCGTGAAGATGCTCATCATCATGACAATACTGATGATAACAATGATGATGATGAAATATGTACAAGAAACAATATGTACAAGAAACAACAGCTAAATACATTACATTATCATATAATAATGTCAAGTATTGTACAATGTTTCTTGTACATATTGTTATATAACAACTTGCTCAAGGTCACTTCACAGTGACTAAGGTCAGATTCTAACCTGCTACTCTCTGGTTGTGTGGCAAGAATTTTACCCCTATTCCACAATACCCCATTAAACAGAGACAACATTTGGTAATCTTACCTTCATTGGGATTTTTGGAGTCAAGATGAAAACTCGATAGTCACTCAGTGCCTGAAGATAGAAAAATATTATTACTATCCACAATGCACTTAATTTGACCAAAGCTTTTGCAAAATCAGTAAAAAAAACACAAAGACAGCATTGGCAAGTTTCTGCATGTATGTGGAAAAACAGAGCATAACTAAAATAGCTCTAGTTGACAAGAAATTACTATTATTACTTCACAGTTAATTACACAGTGTTATCTATCATTTAGTACTTCAAGTAGTAGCTAACAGTAGGTATGAAAATTAATTCATGTTAAATGCATAACAGCAAGAAACAATGGCAAGGGGACAAAAGTCACAGCACACACAGCCAGCAAACATATCCATTAACCATAATCAAAGCCTGCTACCACCTCAGTTAAACAATGCTACTTTAAAGTTTTTATCATGTATAAGAAGCTTCCCAGGCAAACACATTATTTTATCAGAAGCTGACACACTACAGACACTTTTGATATGAACCATTCAAGCACATAAGTGGCATAACTGTCTGCAAATAAAACATCAATATAGTGAAAAAGTTATAAACATCTACTCCAATGAAGATATTTATTTATTTATTTATTTATTGACAATTTATATAGCGCAGTAGACAAGGCTAAGGCCTACAACAAGAGCGCTTAACCCAGCTCATATCCAATATTAAATAAATGTCTTCAAATTTCTAATGAAAAGTCCAGCTGAGTCTGCTCCAGTCACATTGTCTGAAAGCGAGTTCCACAGGGCGGGATTCCCCCGCGCGAATGATCTTTCCCCAAACTTAGGGGTCTTGGACGGGGGAGGGACCAACAAATGCACTCTCCGACTGGACCTGAGAACCGATCTCCTCTCGATCACAGTCAATCTTCGTACAAGCACAATTAGATAATCAGGACAGAGTGGATTGTGTAAAGCCCGAAACGTAAGCCAAGAGCACTTGTAGATAACGCGCTGTGGAACAAGAAGCCAGTGGAGTTGATCTCTAAGGAGAGGAGTGACGTGGTCACCCAAGCGACAGCCGAAAATCACTTGTGCAGCCTGGTTCAGCACTGATTGTAGGCGGTTCAGTCTAGTATCCAGAAGTCCAAGAAGCACACCGTTACAGTAATCAATTCGTGTCAGTACCAGGGCCTGCACTAACTTGACAGCCGTGCTCACTGGCAGGTACCATCGAATTGACCTCACTCTCCGCAGTTGGTAGTGGCAGGAGCGTATCAGATTGCTAATGTGCGAATCAAAGGATAGAGTGTCATCTAGGAGCACTCCTAGAAGATGTAGGCTCTAGGAGGGAGCAATGGCTGCATCTCCCACCACAAACGGGGCATGACTTAGCAGATGCCTTCGTCTGGGGGTGCTCATCCACAGAAATTCCGTCTTGGCCGGATTCAGTGCGAGCCGATTCTCTTCCGTCCACGTAACAATAGCTGCTATAGAGTAAGTGAAATGAATCCATAGTCGCTCCACTTCCGAGGGTAAGCATGATATATTAACCCCTTTAGCGTGTAATAAAATTTTCCAAGACGTTACCAATTTGTGTAATTAATTTTGGGGGAAAGCGTTCATTTGAACTGTGAACATGTACTTTTTAAACTTACTATATTTCAGTCTATATAGAAGCTACAAGGATGTGGTTTGCATCATTGTTTAGCATTTTATTGTACTTACCATCCATCCGTGCCAAAAAAAAAAAATTTGGGGGTTTGGCCCACTCTACAGGCAAAAATATGACCCCTGCCAAAAATTTTCTTCTAAGGTCAAAAAAAATATTTTCAGTGGTGACCCCTAGGTTCAGCAGTACAGTTGTAGGTGGGTGTCTTTGGAACAGATCAGTTCAAAAAGTTTGAAGATTGGACCCAATTTGGGGGAGTTATGATGTTTCTACACCAAGCACCCGTTGTTCGGGGCATTGAGAGTTTTTAGCGAGATTCCTGAAATCTGAAACACACAACATAACAGGCTATATAGAAGCTACAAGGATGTGGTTTGCATCATTGTTTAGCATTTTATTGTACTTACCATCCATCCGTGCCAAAAAGCAAATTTGGGGTTTGGCCCACTCTACAGGCCAAAATATGACCCCCTGCCAAAAATTTTCTTCTAAGGTCAATAAAAGAAATTTTTCAGTGGTGACCCCCCTAGGTTCAGCAGTACAGTTGTAGGTGGGTGTCTTTGGAACAGATCAGTTCAAAAATTATGTAGATCGGTCCCATGGTAGATAATCAAAGACAGGAAAACTAGCAGCTCATCCATACCCACGTCCTCCCATTTGAGCAACCTTGAGTGCCTGGCCAAGGTTACTTGCTGCAATTGTGCTGCCCTCCTGTTAGTTTCAACAGCATTACCCCAAGTATTTCCGTGATAAAAATAACTTGAAGTAATCCATGGGGATTTGGTGGGAGGAAGGTCGACCGTCATACCTGACTCCCCAGTGAACGCCACGCAGGTTGGTTCCACCGATGCTCTATTGTCCCATTGGAACTCCTGCCTCACCTCGTACCCCCTCCGCCGCTGTCCCCGAACTTTTGTCTTCCGAGGACCGCTCAAATCACCGTCGGTGTCTTGAATTTGGAGAGATCATCGTCCGATTCCATGACCATCTCCAAAGCTTCAGCCGCTAACCTCTTTCTGACGCCATCTTTCAACAACAACGACCCCCTCTTCCAGCCTCAACTACGATTCTATTTTTAGGAATAGACTGGCTCCCGTGCGCCATTGAACACAGAATATGTCAATAAATGCCTAGATCGCTTTTGGCGTGGCTCAGCTCGGGCAAACATATAGATACGGTCTGTGAAGTTCATGACAGAAGTTGGACTCGGGCAAACATATAAGGCGCGCCATCTTGGGCGTGCTGGGCTTTAAGGAAACTGGCATCAAAACAGGTTGAACATCAAGCACTGAATGTGAATGGAGATCAGATGTTAGGCAATACTACAAGGATTTGAGATTGCAACACTGCTATTAAAGAAACTGGCATTATTTCATAAAATGTTAACAACTGCTCAAATAAGTCTTTTAAAAAACCTTTATGCTTATCAATGGCACAGCCAACAACTCTGTGAAGCAGTTCAAAAGTTTGAAGATATTCACTAACAATGTCAATACAGGAAGATGAGTCATGACTAAAATAAAATTCTATGACAAAACTTCTGATAATATGGCATTAGTTGCCAAAGATAACCCAGCCAATATACAACAAAAAACATTTAAGCCAGGTGAAGAAGGAAATTACAAAAACTCTGTGCTTGGACATAGATTTCAGGCACATTACACGTACTCTAGTTTCACACCATTAAACACATTTTTTATATAAAGATTTTCAGGTCTTTTATTAACACCTCTAAGATTTCCTAAAGCTCTTCACCATTCCAGATGCACTGTAGTACCAATTATTAATAGTCATTATAAGTAGCTTAAATAAGCTTACATTCTCAACAACTAGAAACACACAAATGTTGCTTACATATACATACCGTATATATACAGTTACTGCATTACCCATGGCCCAAGAAAGGAAAGGGCTATGGGCCAGCGATGCTAGGACAAAATGTCACGGACAAAATGTCATGGAGACAAAATGTCAGCGGACAAAATTTAACCCTAACTCTAACCCTAAACTGTGACATTTTGTCCATGACATTTTGTCTCCATGAAATTTTTTCCATGACATTTTGTCCATGGACATTCTGCCCGGTCATGTGGACCAGCACTACTTCTCCACAGTTAGCATTCTTCTAGAGTACGTCTTTCTTTGCAGTTAGCTTTGATGATCCTTAGATCCTTATGGACTATGAAGCATGATGATGATGATGATGATGATGATGATGATACAAAACATGTAATAAATTGGGTTGATAGTCAGCAAGCAGTTAGCAGAAATCAACACTAATTTTGCAACAAAATCTTTCACGATAACTAAAAGGCAGGCATCAGTGACCAGTGCCATGGTAATTACAGTATATTTAACATCCGAGCAGAGCATACACACCCATGGCAGAACATCGATAACATCAGCATCACATTATTGACAGTATTAATTCACATGGGTATATATATCATGACACTTGTGAAGATGCAAATAAACTACTACTAACTATACAACTAATGATAGAAACAGTGAATTATAAACCACTCCAATAAAATGATAATGTGAAATGCAAAAACAATTACGAAGAGACAACAAACATTTAAATTAATAATGTTAAGCAGTTATATCTCCTAAAATATAAGCTTAAATATTATACTTTATAATATATAATAAAACATCAGCGTCATCATCATCATCATCATCGCCGTTATCATCATCATAAAAAACTTATATAATAAAACACCAAACAGAGTGAAAATTAATGGAGAACTAACAGAATGGTTAGCGATAACAATTGGAATGAGACAAGGATGTGGCTTATCCACACTACTATTTAACGTCATATTAGAGGTAGCAATGCAAAAAGCAGCACAAAACACAAAAGAAGAAAATGCTGGAGTAAAGGTATATATGGACAAACAATAAATAATTTTTGGTTTACAGATGACATAGATGTGATAGCAACAAGGGCAGATCACCTACAAACATTAACTAATGAAAGGCTGGAGAAGAAGTTGGACTAAAAAGATACATGGAAAACTAAAGCAATGGTCATGGGGAACAAGAAGGAAAAATTAGCCTAAAACTAAAGGATGAATGAGCAAAAAGAAACGATACTTGAATCAATACAGAAACGAAGACCGAAATGGTTTGGTCATGTTGAAAAAATGAAGGAAGAGAGACTGCCAAAGAAAGCACTATAAAACTGAATGTTGCAGGGAAAAGGAGAAAAGGAAGACCAAGAAACCATGGATAGAAAACTTAAGAGAATGCAGAAGAAATGCAAATGAACTTCATCCAAATGACCAGGGCAGAAAGAGACAGACAGAAGTGGCAGAAACTTATTCAGACCCATTGCCCAACCCAATAGGGAACAACGGAAGGAAAGAAAGAAGAAGATAATATATATAATTTTAAGATATAATATTATAATATATAATATATAAGCTTATATTCATTTTGTTCTTTATATGATTACCCTTATTTAATTTAGTTTTATAGCTGGACTCTGTAGTGTGCCCTTGCTCCTGACAGCAGGTAATATTGGCACATAAGAAATTGTGAGTGATATAATAATAATAATAATAATAATAATAATAATAATAATAAAATAATAATAATAATAAAATATAGCTAATATATAATAATATAGCTTAATAATAATAATAATATCAAATTTGTCTGGCTTACTAATAATAATAATAATAATTCTTGCATACGCAATTTTTATTTCATTACCCAAAGCATCTCGGATGCCCTCTGCAATGAAAATAACAGAAATGCTTAATTATTAATCGTCAAAAAAATAAATGTGCCTTCTCTACAAGAAAAAGTAAATTAAATGATTATTACAAAAATGCTTACAAATAAAGCACATATCAAGCTTTACAATAAGTGATTTATACATTTAAAACATGCAGAGCAGTTAGCATATGAATTCTAAATGCAAGATGAGTACCGGTAATACTTTATCATATCACAACAGTGCATTAAGGTATCAACTGATGGTACTACAAAATCATCCACAAAATTATGATCAGTCAGACCACAGGCAAATGAAAAGTTATGTGGTGTTAATTCATATAAGAATGCACTCAGTCTATTGGAAGATCTAACAGATAAAGGTCCCTCAACAGTATGGAATACTGGTTTAATGCAATCAGTTCATTTTATATTAATTCCTGATTCAGCGATTAGAGATTAGAGATATTTATACATCTGGCTATATCCACACGCTCATCTCCACAATCGTTCTGTTTGCACTAAAAGCTCATGCCCAATCATTACTATCAAAATGATATATAAACTGGACGTATAAATTCATAAATTCCAGGTGTATGGCCAACTACAGACAAAAAAACATACAACAATAGTCTAATAACAATAATAATAGAAACTGTTTCCAAAACTCTAATCATTATTATTATTATAATAATTATTTCTAGATGATTTATTAAACGCTATAACATAGCTAGTGCTAAAATCAAATTTGCGATTTACAGATGTTCATAAGATGCAATAAATAAGTTTCGTCTTGAGGGCAGTCTGCAATAAAATCCTCGGGGATGTGATGGATGTCACTGAAATAAATGTGAGTTCCAGAAGAAAAAAATAAATTAAATGTTATTACAAATCTTTCCCCAGCATCACCGTCCTGGATAAGGAGGGACATAAATTTAACACATGCAGAGTTTTAGATCGCAGCTTAAATGCAAGATGAGTAAGTCTGCATCGCCGCTGTATGAGCGCAGAAATGTACTAAGGGCAACTGATGGTATTACAAAATGCTCGGAATGTGACCATACAGACGTTTGGCAAATGAAATACGCTATGAGATCTTCAACCAGTGTAGCCGTTCCTTTAGTCAATGGAGTCTAACAGATATCCTTCCATCTCGCGCTAAAGATCAATCGGTTCATTTTATATTCATGACCGACTGAAGAAGATATTCAATCTGATAGTCCGGAAGCCCCAGAAGAATGCTGTTGCAGTAATCCAACCTGGATAGCACTATCAAAATGATATATAAACGGACTATGGATCGCTGCTGATGTTGAAATGTACCGACAAAAAAACTCTGCAATCTCTCTTTACATCTGGAGAAACTGTTTCAAAACTCTAGTGATTATGATGCAGTTCATTAAAGAATCAACTAAGGGGCTGTCCATTAATTATGTCAACAATTTTTGGCAATTTTGACCCCCTTGTCAACAACTGTCAACTTTCAGTGACCCCCCCTATAATTACGTCAAAAACTTTGGACCCCTCCCCCAAGATCAATGACAGGTCCCAATAACAAGGCTAATATTTTTTGCGGTGATGACCATTTTTCCCCTTTTTGCTCATAGAATGTCAAAATGTGGTGGTGATGACCTTTTAAACCTTTTTTGCCATGCTTTTTCCATTATAATAAGTAGTATTCCATGAAATTTCCTATTTTTTGATTATTTGTAAAAAGTGAAATTGTTGACGTTAACTTCTCTTGACCCCCCTCCCCCTGTCAACAACTGTCAAACTTTTCAACCCCCCTAAATTGTTGACGTAATTAATGGACAGCCCCTAAACCACAATTAGGAATTTGACTGTCTTTTTAAACTTTAAAAATATAACACTTCAAATTAAACAAACAATTTCATCATAAAACAATTCACTGAAGCATTCGGTCAGATAATACATGAGAGCAAAATATCATCAATAACTTCTGACATGCTATAATTAAAGCCTTCATTCGGCCAACAAAAATGGCGCCACATAATTCATACAATCCCATAGAGGGGATTGATGTTTATGCATGTGTGTGTGTGTGTGTGTGTGTGTGCAGGGGGGGTTCCACGTTGGAGATGACTGTGGATGCATCCCCCACTGAGCTTTTTATTGCTGGTCAGCGTTCAGTGTTTCAGGGGATTTACTGGTCCGATTTGTTACACAACTACATACATATCCGGCTGAGTAAAAAAACAAAACAGAGCTGCTGACCTTTTTTGCTTGTCAGCCTGTCAGCCTGCCTTTTTCGGGAAGTTTTATTTGCATTTGCCGGGCAAATCACAGTTAATGACCTTTTCTTGCTTGTCCCGTTTTCGGGATTTCACTTCATCCCCCCTTCAACTTCCGAGAAATTCCTTGCATACCCCCAGTGGCGGCTCTATGATTTGGCAAGTGGGGTGGCCGTTAGGGTGGCAACTTCTAATCATGGGGGGCCAACCATTTGTTATCTTTATCTTTATCTTCTTGACGACTTCTGTAGCGCCGTACAGAAGTCGTTGTTTTGTTGTTTGTTTTTTGTATTTGTTGTTTAATGTATGTAGCATTAAGTATAGGGTCCCAACTGGGGGGCCAGGCACTCAATAGGGGGCACGGGCCCCCTGCCCTCCCCCCCCCCACATCAAGAATTCTTGGAACCGCCACTCGTGTGTGTGTGTGTGTATGATTGCGTGTGAAAGCGTGCAAGCGTGTGTTTTTATATGTGTGGAACTGTGCATGTGTGTATGCGTGTATGTCTGCAAGTGTGGGTTGCTGTGAACGTGTCCGTGCGTGTGTGCGTGTGTATTTGTAAACTTCCCACCTTGTACGTCGGTCGGTACGTTTCCCACTTTTCCCATTTCAATCGCTGAATCGCATAACACGGAACAGAAAACGCAGATGAATTTGTTAATAATATTGCTTCGTAAAATTCTTCAAACGACGATTGAACGCGGAAATTCTTCGCTCCACCTCCTTCTACAAACACGCACGTCCATAACACCGACTACGCATGGTCAACGGAGCTCCTTCGCTATTAACTTCTACAGCGCCAATACTTTATGCACTTCAGCACCAGCAAATGACATACCATATTCTAATAATCCAAGATTAATCGAAATCGAAATCGAAATCGCGATTTTTGAAATAATCATTTCGAAAACAATCAATTATTAAATAAATCGAAATAATCGATAATCGTCAAAAAATAATCGAAATCGCGATTAATTTTCGATTATTCCCGTAAGTGATATTATACAATATTTTCAAACAAAGAAAGATCAATTTACCGTTGATTATAAGATTTTCATTGAAAATGGATTCAATCTTCTAAAGACAGGTACCATCTTTAAAATTTGAAGCAGCTTTCGATACAATGTTTCAGGTGGTTTTTAATGTACAAACTCTCGCTCAACTCAAACCCTGGTTCTGTCAACAAATTACGATCATCTCTGACAGACGGTTCTGAACTTTAAGTTCAACTGCTCAAAATGTCAGCTCCTGGAGACGTCGACAAAATGTTATCATTGGGTCCAGTTCAGCCCCACGTTATTCAATTTATATATATATATATAAATATTTAGGCCTACCTGATACCATCAGTAGGAAGTTTGGATAAGACGATATCGGTCTTGCCACTTAATTGATCCTTTATAATTGAAGACCATTGTTATTTCTAGAATTGTAAATTGGTGTGGGGTGTCAGGAAAATCTGGGGTGTGTTTATTTCTAAAATTGTAGGATAGTGAATTTGGGGTGTCGAAAAATCTGGGAGTGTCAACAAATTCACCAAGTCTCTACTGAAAAAGGCTGATAGTTTGTAAATAAAATGCACTCAAAATATCTGACAAGCAAAAAAATCAAATCAGGATAAAGTTGTCCATTTTTCTCCATTTATATGGCAGGCCTCTTCAGAGGCTGAAGGATTATAGGCCAGTTAATTTCGAATTATAGCAACAATTAAAATTTTGACAAGCGAAAAATAATCACTGTTTTTGAGGCCCCTTCTAGTAGTAGCTATCTGCTTTCTAAAACTCCCATAATTCTTGACAAGAAACAAATCCAGGCCTCAAAAAATAATGGAATTAGCCGTTATATCCTAGCCCCAATCTGAATGGGCCTGTTTGGGGGTGTTCAAACTAATCACTACTCAAAAGAGATCGACTCCACTGGATCCGTGTTCCACAAAATTGTCTAAAAGCGCAAAAACAATTTCCATTAAATTTACAAAATGTCCAAAACTATAAATAAATTATCTAACTGTGCTTGTACGAAGAAGATCGACTCTAATGATCGAGAGGAGATCGGTTCTTAGGTCCAGTCGGAGAGTGCAGTTGTTGGTCCCTCCCCGTCCAAGACCAATAAGTTTGGGGAAAGATCATTCTTGGCGGACAATCCGCCCTGTGGAACTCTCTTTTTCACAATGTGACTGGAGCAGTCTCAGCTGGACTTTTCATTAGAAATTTGAAGACACATTTATTTAATATTGGATATGAACTGTGTTAAGCGCTCTTGTTGTAGGCCTTAGCCTTGCGTACTGCGCTATATAAATTGTCAATAAATAAATAAATAAATAAATCAATCAATATGCATTCTGTAAACATATCATTGTCACATCACCAAATTTTAGGGGTGTCGACCTCAAATTTGGGGTGTTGGAAAAATGGAGGTTGTTAGGGTGTAGAATATCCCTGTTGAAGACCAACTGAACATCGATACACAGAGGATTGCCGAATACTGTAAAATATGGCGGAAAGCCAGTTTCTAAAGGTACTGTGAAATAATCGAAATCGAAATCGCGATTATTTAAAAAACCGTAATCGTAATCGAAATCGTAATCGTGAAAAATAATCGAAAATAATCGTAATCGTAATCGTAAAAAATAATCGTAATCGACCCAGCTCTACCATATTCTAATAATCCAAGATAGGGCTACTCACATTTCCAGCCTTGAACAGTTTCATCTGCACGCACGCTGCACCCTCACTTTGCACCATATGTTAAAATTTGTTTCCGGTTGTTACTTGCTTTCTGTATTAATAAACATAGTATTCAGTCAATTGGAACATGTCCATAGTTAGTATAAACACTGGTTCACCGGGAAAGCACCTTGAACAGAGAATGTTTCTCTTCTCCTGCTTCTCCCTTTAGTTTCAAATCATTTAAATGTCAACTGTAATTTTATAAATTTAAATTCCTTGATACTAATAAACAGATTTGATTTGATTTGATCTGAAAACAATCAATTTGTGCTCCTAGAATTAATGAATTACTGTCAACAGAATCTTGGCCAAATTTGTAATTTTTCACGCATAGATGTTCACACTCTCTATTTTCAAACATTCAGGATAGCCTCGTACAGTAGAATTTTCAGAAGCAAATGAGATGGAATTTTTGATAGCTCCAAACTTGTTTAAAATCCAAAGAGCTTGTCCTACAGCAACATTTCTGGCAGTGTTTCGTGTAATGAAATGCACTATAACTCAAACAACACACTGTTGACAATTAGTGATACTTGCATAATTTATTCAACTGCTCAAAACACTTCTTTCACAATGCAAAATGTTATCATATACATACACACACACGATATATATATATATATATATATATATATATATATATATATATATATATATATATATATATATATATATATATATATATATATATATATATATATAAGTACTATTACTGACTTAATTCTAGTTTATAATTCAGTATTGTCACTAGAATATAAACATAGTTTGTTATTCAATGTTCACCAATTTACCAATTTGAACATGTTGTTGAACAATATGTTCAACAAATTCCCCAATTTACTGCAAATATATAATAGTTTGTAAATAAAATGCATCTCAAACATCATGGCTTTTTTACAATAAAATCATGGAATTTCCATTTTGTCAAATTATATGTGTATAAGTGTAATATTATAGCAACATAATATATAAATTATAGCAACATAATATATTTAAAAAATAATACTGTTAGACAGGCTTAAATTTCTTCTGTATCTAAAACAGAATGCAATTGAAGATCATTACATCCAAAGTTCAATTAAATAATCTAATTAGGTTATATAAAGCCACAATTTGCAATGATTGTTTGGTTATAAAACTAGAATACTCAAAAGAATGCATAATACTGGGTAACAAAAATTTCTTTAAAACATCAAAAACAATTTCCATTAAAAATATACAAAATGTCAACAGAAAACTATAAATAAAGTGTAGAAAAATAAAGTTATAAAATGGAAGAAGAAACATGCTGCAGGATCTAATTGTAAGTTGCATCGATTTGGAAGCCGGTTGGTGCCGCAGTTGCATGGTGCATTCCCAAGGGAGCGGCTCCAGCAGGGTAGTGAGCGTACAGAGGGTTCTTGGCCGGACACTCCCCACCAATTCCTGGGTAATAGAGTTTTTCACCATATGCACCACACCCGGGATACTTCCTGTCTTCGGCATAATCCCGTCCCTGGGGGAAGGCATAGGATGGATGCCCAGAGTATTTAGACGGTAGTATTTGCGGGCGAGAAAGAGTCGGCACGTCGACTTTCCCAGAACCCTTAAAATCACAAATGTAAACTATTTGTACCAAAACTGACAAAAATTAAGAAGAATAAACACACTACAGAGATATGCTAAAAATGAAGCATTTTTAAAATTTCATCAGACAGCCTTTCAAAATATTCTGTGCCCAGTAGTAGAGGAATGTCTGGACAGATTTAAACGTATTTTACTGCGCTTGACTGTCAGGACTTGTTGGATGCTACTGAGGTCAGTTTTCCCAATATATAAATAAATAAATATATATATATATATATATATATCCAAGTAAGAAAACACTACCTTCCAACAAAATTTGGGTAATTAGTTTTGGCACCCCCCTGGTGATGGTTGCCACCTCTGCCCCTACCGCTGTGCCACTGAAGTTATGTAACATTACTCGCAGCCGCCCCTTAGACCGTGCCACCCTGAGACACTGGCCTCACTTGCCCCATGGTCATGATGCCACTATATGTAGAAATATTCACAACAGGTCTCGTGAAAAATTTGGACAGGTAAATTCAGCCTTGATAGCATTTTAAAGAATTACCGGTTATAGGTTGTTTCATTAACAGTCAATTTCATTTTATGCTAAATCTCTAGTCTACTTACCAACCAAAACTGCTGCAGTGCATGCAGACAGGGCCGGATTAAGGTCCGAGTGGGCCTGGGGCTGAGAAGCAAAAAAATGTCGTTGCTTCCATAATTTGAAAATTGCCCCTTGCAAAATTTCCCGCCGCCTTCACAGAAAATCTCTGACAAGCAAAAAAAAGTCGCTTGAAAAACAGTGGGTCTATTTTTTATGGTGGGTCTGGGGCTTCAGCCCCCTCCTTAATATGGCACTGCATGCAGAGTCCCTGAATATCAAAATTTCTCAATCAATTAATTTTTACCATAACCAAAAGCATCAATGATTTTACTTCCTTCAACTCACTGGGGTAAGCTGTGACTGCTCGTACAGAGATCCATAAAGATTTGGCACCAGAGGTCGACACTGAGTGAAGAGAGAACCCATCGCAGCATAGCCCTGATGTGCACCTGCAGGCACCTGGTCAAACACGTCACCTCTCACCTGTCAACAGACAATCATATATAAAATTGTTATGATTACGATTTGATAAAAATCACTGATCACTTCGATATAATAATTCAAGACTTCAATTTAATAAATGATTGCATATAATAATAAACACACACTGTTTCATTGTAGCAGTGCTGTTAAAACAGATGCCGAGATTCTGAACGTAAGTGTTTGGCTGAAGGTCGAGGTGAATTACAATTGAATAGTTTTTTTCAGGCAAGCAAGGTAATAAAGCAAATAACTAACTTTCAATTCATTATTACTAATTTATCAGAGCTTTCGATACCTGGACAATCAATAATTGATCAGTACCAGAATTATGCACATACAGTATTTGACCAACAGCACTATCAAAACTTCAATTTTAAAGCCTTTACTGTTCAGTACAGCAGCAAAGGTCAGCGTATTAAGCACAAAATCAAGTTGGTCCAACCAATGAAAACATATCCTTACCGTGAGCAGAACATCATGAGACTTGTGCTTGTGATACTCAAACGGATAACAGGCCATTATGATTTCCTGGCCTTCTCTTACTTGGCTATCACAGATGTATCTATATTGACAATAACAATTTATGCATTTTGGTGCAGCAGTGACGGTGGTGGTGGTGGTGCAGTGGTGGTGGTGCAGCAGCAGCATGGTGGTGGTGGTGGTGGTGGTGGTGGTGGTGGTGCAGCAGTGGTGGTGGTGGTGGTGGTGGCAGTGGCAGTGGTGGTGGTGGCAGTGGTGCAGCAGTGGCAGTGGCAGTGGCAGCAGCAGCAGCAGCAGCAGCAGTGGCAGCAGCAGCAGCAGCAGCAGCAGTGGCAGCAGTAGCAGCAGTAGTGGCAGCAGTAGCAGTAGCAGTAGTAGCAGCAGCAGCAGCAGCAGCAGTAGTAGTAGTAGTAGTAGTAGCAGTGGCAGTAGTAGTAGTAGTAGTAGCAGAAGCAGCAGCAGTAACAGCAGCAGTAGTAGTAGTACCGGTAGTACAGTAATGGTGTATGAATGCACCATTACTGAATGCATGAATGCACCATTTGAATGTAGGTAGTAGAAGCAGCAGCAGTAACATTTGCAGCAGCACCAGCATTCTCTCAGGACATGCAAACAATAACAAATCTTGTTATAACAATTACAACTTCCTTCCTTCGTGTTGCGTGTGACTTTAAGCTTTATAAAGGTAGCAGGATTTTGAGAATTGATCTCCTTCTGAAATTCCATACTAAAACATTTTTATCAATTTGCAACACTATTCCCAAAAAAATTCAATTTAATTCAACTTTTTGGTCACAAACCTCTTGCAAACTGTAAGAGCACGCAGCTTGTCGCTCTGAATGCTGAAAGCACCAATGATGTCACGAGCCTCATTGCAGGTCATTCTACAAAGGCGCTAAAGATAAGCAGTCAACTGTAAACGGTCAATTGTACAAGAAAGGCATAAAATAAATAGCCCAATATACAAAGGGAGTTCACATCTTACCAAGCACAGAGTATTATAATTAATTGATCTAAACATTTTATTTTCTTGCTTCACTGCAAATGACCATAAGCAGAGGATGGAATAAATGGAATTTCACAAAACATATATTTGAGGCAGCAATGTTCACCAAGCAGGTCCTTAGTATACACTGAGATCATGTCTTTTGTTTAATAGCTGTTTGCATATGGTGTCCATCTCTTGTGGAGATGATATTTGTAGACCTCATCAACTCTTAAGATTGAAGGTAAATAATTTGGTCAACATGAAACTGTTAAATGGTTTACACATCATGAATATTGATGAAAAGTCAGAAAATACCAAATGTTATCATTGCTTACTGGTTCCATCATCTCAAGTGCTTTCAATTTGTCTTTGTGATGAGCAAATGCATACAGGATAGTCGATGCCTGAAAAAATAAGCAATCAGTTGCCGCAGTGACTGAGGCCAACTCAGCTGGGCTGTTCCTGAGAGAACTAAAGACGCACCTTTTTTGTTTAGGATATGGTTGACTGTGTGTGCAGTGCCCTTGTCGTAGGCCTTAGCCTAGTGCACGGCGCTATAGAAATTGTCTTGAAATAAATAAATAAATAAAAGTACTGGTCTAAGATAGAGCACACATGAGGAAGCACTTACTAAGCACAGTAGGACCTCATCAAGACAGTCAGAAAGAGAAAGCAAAATTCGTTGTTCTTACAAATATCTATAGACTCATACACAGTATTTATCAATATTATTTATCATTTATCAGAATCTAAGCACTCGTTTGTTTCACATCTCATTCAATCAGGCCTGTTGGAACTGGGGGGGTGCAGGGTGTGCAGCTGGACCCTCTGGAAGGCAAAAGCTATGGCTGAATTTCACCCACTTGCATTGGATTCATAAAGAGGAACAGCTAACAACATGACAATTCACAATTTACTAAATGGTCAAAGAAAAAAATAAACTAAAATAATAATACTGATAAAAAAATTGTTCCTACAGGCCTGCATGCAAAGGATGTTTGTTAAAGAGCTATCGACTTTGGCTTTTGCCACGTCCACTGCGCTATCAAGCTGTTTCAATAATTACTATTATAATTATTGTTATTTCAATAAAACAACAAAACATCAAAATAATGGTTTAAGAATAATAATCAGAATAATGAATGGTTTAATAATAATAATAATCAGGCACATATAGGAGGCATTACAATTACAAAAAGACTTTTGAAGGCAAATTATTTGACCAATAAAAAACTAACCTGCAGTGATGAAAAATATCCTCTGGACGTGAACAGAATATCCAATTTTTTGGCAGTTGATCCAGTTTCCTAAAATAACCAATCACAGTTCATATAAACCATTTGTATGACTTGCATTCAATATTTTAGCTATTAATGCATGCAAGTTACCCCATCCCACACAGAAACTAACAAGTAAAACCTAATCATGCAATTAAATAATAATTCAACAATTGATTAGTCAAATTAACTGACTGCATCAATGACTTATTGTTAGTGTTCGTCTGTTCGAATACTAAGAACACAGTGGAGGGATTAAACTTCACTCGTCCCAATTATTCCACATCTAAGGATCTTCCTTGACCAGTGGGGAGACTAAATCCTCTTCACTCAAACACAACTTATTATAGTGGTGGGGTTATAGTACTCCCATGCCAACATTTTCCACATCTAAGAGTCTTCCTTATATAATGGAAAGTATTAACCTCTGGCAAATCAAATACTGATCATAATGTCATTATAGTTGCTGGTTTAGCCTACTACCATGATCTCACCTAAGAATTTTCCACATTTAAGAGTCTTCCTTGACTACGGAGAAGACTAAACCCACAGCAAACAGAACACTGCTTATTATGTTGGCATAGTAGTCGTCCATATTGAAAATGACTTGGGGAATTATAATTCTACTGCGGTGCGAAATTTCGCTTTAGAAGTACTTTAGCTAGTTATCTTAGTTTTGAATCTTCAGAGTCGATGGACCTGATATATTCTGCTCATCAGACGCTCAAAATCGCATCGATTTATCGCCTCGTTCGCCATTCCGATCACAATTCTATAACTTCCGCCGTCGACGATTAACGGGAATTTAAAAGTATAATAATTTTAAAATATTACAATATCCTTTCGAATGCACAGCGAAACAAAACAACACGAAAACGTTTACATCGGATACACTTAACGACCGATTACAATGGGCAGACCCACGTGGCCGACCTAGCCGATAAGTAAGTAGGTAATCTACCCATTGATAGAGTCTGGTGCAGTATATCAAGAAGCACGGCGGCGACGATGACAACGACGATTATGATTATAAATTATTAATTTATAATAATTGGCGATTGCATATCTGGCCAGTTGAGGCACGTCGGAACGAATTTTTAGCAGGTGGCACATTTTTTCAGGGGCGTAGCTAAAAATCATCATATATCATTAAAAACCTGACAAGCAAAAAGGGTCATCAGTCCTTTATCTTCTTTTTAAAAAATCCTGCCAAGCAAAAAAACAGCCTCATCTTCCATGGGGTGCAGCGCACCCCTAATTTTTCCCAGGGGTGCACCTGCACTCTCTGCACCATCATTTCCTGTGAACCTGGACAATTTAGAGAGTAATCAGTTTGAATAAAATTAATTTGCTATATATTTTTAAAACTAAATTTTCAAAATATTGATAATGAAAAGCTTGAAGAATACCAGATGAATGGAAGTTTATATTGATGTTTGATCTGCCTGAGAAGTTGGTTAAGTTAACCTACACATTGATTTGAGACATTCTTCCATTGGGTAAAAAATTTCTGTGTTTAGTCATCTGACACATGATTACTAGAGGTCAACAATTTTGGAGTGGAATAGCATGACCCCGATGATAATTTTTTAAAATGGATGATTTAAAAATCAACCACTGGTTTTAAAACCAAACAAAATAAATAAATAAAAACTAAACATGAAATCAGTGCATATTAGTCACAGGTTGCTAATGACTCAGCATGAATTTAGGAGCCAAGGATTGTTTTGCAATCTTTAAGTAAGTGAGCAGTTCAACATTAGTAGGAATGTTATAATACTGTAGACCTCTTCATTAAGACACAGGCTGACATTCAGTGGCGGCTCTAGGATTTGGCAAGTGGGGGGCCGTTTGGGTGGCAACTTCTAATCATGGGGGCCAACCATTTGTTGTTTAATGTATGTAGCATTAAGTATAGGGTCCCAACTGGGGGCCACTGGGGGGGGCAGACACTCAATAGGGGGCACGGGTCCCCTGGTCCCGCCCGTGGAGCCGCCACTGCTGATATTGGCATAAACCTGGATGAAAAAGTGGAGGCCCAACCCAAATACCTTTCCCATTTCCTATGGTAGTCTTTCAAAAAGTGGGGAGGGGACTTGAGCCTAGAGGCTTAATAGAAGTTTATGCCTATGCAAACTGACATTACACACCCTATTGTCTTTGTAATCATTTAAATTGAAGCCTGTTTGACTTTTGCTACTTCTGAAATCAAAGTTTAGCAAAGAAACATTTCTTCCGAATGTAAAAGCAACGCCATTGAAATCGGGTAACAAGTCTGCAATGAACTTGACAATTTAAATGTCATGATTTGAGCACATATTTAATGTCACTAAAATTCTGGATTTGTAAACCTGCACAACCATATTTTGACAGAGCATCCCAAGATTTTGTAGGCGACGATAAATCCAATATTATCCAAGAAACATAGTATTTATGGGATTGTGGGCACCATGATTAAGATGAAAGTCAAATTTTGCATTAAGGTGTCCCAATTTATCATCTTTTCCGTCAAATCTAAAAAATTCTGTTGATGAATTTGCAATTCTGGTAGGAGTAAGCAAATGGAATATCCCTTCCAAAATTTAACTGCAAGATCTAAGAAAGCAATGAAAGATGAAAAACAATTAACTATAACTGTAACTGTAACTGAAAAACATGTTGTAATATCAACAAATGTTAATGTTCAGTGTTTCTTCATGCATATATTACAAAACAAATACATTAGTTATGAAAATCTACAGTAGCATGATTCAGACCAAGCGTAATAATATTCACAGCCTCATGATTGTAATTTCTCTTAAGCAATGTAAGGCAAATGTCGAATTGTCTTGGCGTAGTCTCCGTAGCATTCATGATCGTGAGCACAGACATCTAAATATCTAGAGGTGTCACCATACGTGTTGCCACAACTAAACTGCTTCTCTGTAAAGAAATAGAACAAGCACAGCTGAAACATAACTAAATTTTCACTATAATTAGATGTTAAGATTTGATTTTCAAATTGAGAACTGTATGGTAACAACCTTGAAAATGTAAAAGAGAGTAGTATCTAGTAAGGCTTACGTGGAAGATAGCCAGTATATTTGGGAAGCATTCCGCCCTGCTTGTACACTCTTTTAGTAGAATCATCCAAATCTGTGGTGCTTGCCGACAGCATTGGCTTGCAGTTACTGTAAATGCAGCAGAACACAGAAATTGGAATGCTTCTTAATGTTACATAATGCCATTGATAGAATGTGTGTGTGTGTGTGTGTGTGTGTGTGTGTTCTATTTTGTTCTTATAAGACCTTTGGGAATGAAGTACAATGGGCAATTTTTAAAAAATATATAGAGAGATTATATATATATATATATATATGTTTATATATATATATATATATATATATTGATTACTGGTAATCTGCTAGACATTCAGTGCTACTGTAAACATTTATCACTACTGGTTCAACTGTAGAAAATTTCTCTCGTAAATAAAATACATGAAAATACCATTTTGGAGCAGTTTTGTCATCCACAAACGTTACACTTTTGCCATTCAACTGTCTACGATTAAGGTTCCCGTAGAAAGATTCCAGGCCGTTTCTTGTCATGTCATGGTAGCGACAGCCAAGGCCGAGTTCCGTCGTGTAGATTCTGGGAACAAAGCCTCTGTAACCAGGAATTGGAGGCTCGGTTGAAGTTCTTTTACCATCTGCAAAAGATAAACTTCTTGACCATATGCCAAAACACAATTTCAAAGTAGCAGCTGCTCTAGTGTAAAAGCATAAATGAAAATGACACATTTGCCATACTTATACTACTACCGTTAATTGTTCTAGTATGATAAGGGTGAAACAAACAGATTGTACAAGTAACTGTAGAGAATAAAACCAAATTTTTTTATTAAAAGTCATAAAAAATAGGGTTGTCAAATTTTTTTTTTCAAAGCTATCCAGATACCCATCCAAATTTTTACTGATACCCAGGTACACAAATTAGTATAAAACTATGTTGTCTTTTATCTCTACACCAAACTATATAACCACACTCCCCCTCTGATCACTGCAACTAATGAGTCTATCAGGGACCGAACCCAGGTAGGGTACCAATTGCCACCGCCCATTGTCACCCATAATAAAAAGGATATTTTAAGAGCAGTGTTCATGGAGTATTTCAAA
>CM030857.1:6985529-7055529 GCA_018105865.1 Metaphire vulgaris
TTACGTGTTAAAAATCGGGCACAGTGCCCGGGCCCAGTGCATCTTAGGGGCCCCGCGCAAAAACGCGATGACTTTTTTTTGCTTGACAACATCTGATTTTCAGCAAGGGCCCCTCAGTCCGCCAGGTGCTTGGGGCCTCACACAGATATGAGACAGGCCTGCCTGTAATGCTTATACTGAGCATTAGATTCACTGAAGGCACAGGTTTAAACTTGGAGGAAGAAAATAGGAGCCCATCCTTATACCTGTCCCCTTCCCTAGACTAGCTTTTCAAAAATTGGTTGGGGGCTCAAACCTAGCCGCCTAATAGAAGTTTATGCTTTTGATCACAATTCATTTTCACCATCATGATCGAACCAGAGGACACAGCATGAAACTGTTCAAGAAACGGGTTGGGAGACATAAACAGCATTTTTTTAGTGCAAGAGTGGTGGACAGATGGAATGAACTGGATGAGGGGATAGTAACGGCCACAACTGTAAACGAGTTCAAAATAAACCTCAGTAGTTTAGGATATTAGATTGGACGGGAGCAACAGTGGTTCTCACACAGGGCAGTCCATACTGAACCACTTTAAACCTTGTTATATTATATTATATTATATTATTAACCATACTTCCATAGTCCATGCTGAAACTGTCAAACAATTATGCCATACGTACTTGAGAAAGTTCAAAAGTGGACTCTCCATATGTTCTTCCTTGATGGAACTTGAGATGTGGACAGTAGCCACAGTACCTAAAAAGGCACTTGAATGCAAATTACGCATCGAGCCTGGGTGGCAAGACCGATATCGTCAGCGTATCCAAACTTCCTACCTATGGTATCTGGTAAGCAATATCCCTTACCTGCACTAGACAATTATTATCTAAGTATTAGGCCTACCGGTATATGGTTTCCACATATCATGAAAATGTGTGTTTCACTAGGCCTACATTATATATATATATATATATTTTACAAATATAACATTGTCTATAATCTATTTTTCTATAGCAATATAGAAGCAAAATACAATTATTTGTTTCCTATTGTTTGAAGTTCAAACGCCAAGATTGGGTAATAATAATCCACTGATCTGAGTTGATCCGCTGACCTCAGTTTGATATAGACGTTTAGTGGTCCGATCAGCGGCTATAGAGCTATGCTGGAGGGAGAGATCAGCGGAGAAGGAAGGGATAACATATAAAACAGTTGTATAGCCGGTCATCTGGCCCCAGCACCCCTCTATAGCTGCAGATCTGAGCACTATAGCTCTATACTATAGTCGCTGATCTTACCACCAAACGCCTATATCTCCGAGATCTGTGTACCGGCTCTAGAAGCTGACCACTAGATCCGGGTAGGCTATGATCTGACCATCCTCTCCCGGCCGCTGATCGGATCACTAAACGTCTATATCAAATTGAGATCGGCGGATCAGCTTAGCTCAGCGGGTCAGCTCAGATCAGCGGATTATTATTACCCACCGAGATTCTTTAAAACTTCTTCGGACACTTACCCTGGCACCATAGTGCCGTCTTTAAGGCCAGCAAAGGCGCGTCTCTGTTCGACGCTTGGGCCGCCACCGTATTCGATCGTTGTCATTTTATCTGGAATAATTAAATCGAAGTCAAATACCGATTGTATGTCGGTCTCCAACTGATAACTGAAGTATCTAAGCAAAGAACTTGCACTCAACGGTAGTCAATACAAACCCCGTTGCTAGGTTAGGTTCGTCCTTGACCTTTGGCATGGCGCGAAAATTTCGCACCATTCGTTTTGTAATTAACGAATATCGAGGGACGTTTATTATTGCTCCAAGAGTTTTCCTATCTTTCGAAATAAATATAAACCGATAAAATTGTGCATGTATTGATTCAAACGTCAGTATTTCAAATAAAGTAGTCGGAAATTTTCCTACTTCACTTGAGGTCTTGGTAGACCAACGTAGGAAATAATGTGCTATACGGATTACGGAACTTAGGTATCTTAAAGGCGACGATTATTCCACACCCGACAAATCACTTCACCAACTTCACCAAGATCGAGAAGATGAAGATGTCGGCTTTAAGTCCCCATGCTTCGGACCAAGATTGAAAAGCATTGAGTACCAAGAACTGTGCACTTGTAGGAGGGTCTCCTTAGCCGGAACCAGCCCCACTTAACCCACTTTTTACTGCATTCTGACCAACCTCAATATTTAAAATCCGCCTTACCTCGTATTCTCGATTTCCCGGTCTCATAATCTCATTTCCTCTTGCTAACCTACCATAGATTCTTGTCAAAATGTCGCACTCTGTGTATTGAGAAGATGACAACTTCCGTTGTAAACAGAATCAGAATGATCTAGCACTTGACTTCGATCGAATGGAATCCGGCGACTGCGACGACGCCTTCGGGGACCTCGGCCTCGGCCGCGGCCTTCAACCCGGAGCCATATGGCGGCGCAGCTGTCGGGCGGATTCGGAGTGGAAGACGCTGGCGTCCGACGGATACTCGACCTCGGCTATCGTCGCCTCTTCAGCGACCGATCTGTGCATTTGTTGTCGTCGTAGATCGCAGTCGAACAACAACAACAATAGCAGCAACAAAAGCAACAACAGCTACTGCCATCGAAGGGGTCGAAAAAGCGAAGACAACGGACGCTGCTAGGTCGTCGCTGTTTAGGCCGCAAGTGTGCCAGGCAGCTGCAGAGGTCGGTCAGAAGACGTTACAAGAAGACGGTTGGGGGCGGAACGGGACCGACCCTGTCCTCCTACATTCCAGTATGTTGAAGACTTGTATTTAACGGGCGCTGTTTTATCTCTCTAGACATAGAAATACAAACGTGCTGTGGTTCTTACACACAGGACAGATCCTACATTCAACCACTCAAAACCCAGTTATACTTGGTAAATTTAATAACACTTGCTACTAGATATGAACATCGTAGCGCTATTACATGTACTGGATTTAATGCTTGACGTACGCTGTTTTTATGACCCCCACTTCTAACAGGGTGTCACCCACCATTCTTATCCATATCAGATCTAGTGACAGACCGACCATATGGTAATAATTAATTGGTTCTGTTGTAAAGTACATTTATATTTTTGGACTTGGTAATAGTTGTGCAGGTAAGACCGAAAAACTTTTGCTGTTAGCCTGTTATCTATTCTTTGATTTTAGTTGATGTTGGTTGATTCACTTCTTTCATCTGCCCCCCCCCCCCCGTCGGCTCTGCTGTTGCAAATTTCTTAGATGAAAGCTATCCATCAAGCATATTTTTTGACTGTTGCTTGTGAGTGCAGCTCTCATATTGATGATTGATTCTATATTCTATACTTGTCATGATGATGCTCTTGTATGACATAATAAGCATGTAAACATGCATTTTGCTGGGTAGGCATTGGATCTGGATCCATATGAGGTTATCCTATAGATGGGGTTCTAGATTGTGTCTTACCGGTATATAGAGGTTCTGATGCATTCATAGTTATACTTATGTGGTTACATTTTTATGGATCTCAAATGTATATAAAATGCTGAGTTGTTAATTTCTAATTCAGTAAGTTTTATAATAATTTTTATAATTTATCAACTTTTCTTTTCACAGGTGCTGATGATTTATCTAATGCTGCAACTAATGTGAAGCTGCAGTTTACTGAGGAGGTGAGATGTCCTAGAAATAGTGGAACTGATAAGACGTTTGCAATAGACCATTATGAAACAGAATCATTGTTGCACAAAGTTTTCTAATTCATCTGCATGGGTGCAATACCCTTTGGTGTCTATTGCAATTTGAATTTGCCTCCTCTATTCGTCTTTGTCTTGTGTGGTTTTTGTAAGCTTCTATATTATGTCCATGTTGCACCATTCTTTAATATTGTCTATCCGTTCTTTTCATGGTCTTCCTCTAATAATTTTGCCTTCAATTTCTTCTAGCACGATTCTTTTTATCAGCCTTTCATCATTCATTCTGCTGATATGACTACTTGGTAAATAGTTGGAGTTCCCTTTCAATGACTGTTTGGATTATGTCTTTTCTTATGCTCATTCTTTGTTTTATCTTTTGCTGATCTTGTCAAACCATCTGATTCCTAGGATGTTTCTGGAGCACTGCATTTAAAATGTGTGGAGTGTATGGCTATTTTTCTTGTTCTTGTTTAAAGTCCTAGTCTCACATGCATATAATACAATGCTTAATATGCATGTTTGGAATAATATTACGGTAGTTTAGTCTTTTTGGTTATCTTCTTATTTTTCCAGGTAATCTTCATTTTGGTGAAAGCTCTGTAGGCCTTTGCAATTCTATTATTGATTTCTTTGTTGCAGTCATTGTCCAGGTCAGGAGGCTTCCCAGATAGTTGAATTTTTATAAACTTTCAATGTTTTGTCCATCTGTTTCTATTGGGTTTTCTACTGACATTTCTTTAAGACCAAATGCCTTTATTTTGTTGTTACTGGAGTTTATTCAGTCCCATTCTCTCCCTTTCTCTTTTGATTGTTCATACATTTTCTCTTTTGTGTCTGTATTTGTGGTCTATTACGTTCATGTCATCCACAAATTATATATATATATATATATATATATATATATATATATATATATATATATATATATATATATATATATATATATATATTCCCTGTACATATATTCCTGTGTTATTGTTGTTCTTTATTTCTTCTAGCCTACATTCAAGTTAAGTGATAAAGGATACGGGTGCTATTGGGTCTTCTTGTTTGGTTGCAGTTGCCAGTTTGAACCATTCACCTATGTCTTGACCTATTCTGATTTCGAATTGTGACTCTTGGCTTATGTTCTGGGGGCATTCTGATGAGTTTTCTGTCTACCCCATATGATCGAAAGATGGCCAAAAGGGTGTCTGTGTTGACTTTGTCGAATGCTTTTGCAAAGTCTACGAAACAGTTGTATACTATCTTTCCTTTTCTACAGTATGTGCCTTTTCTGCTATTAGCCGGAGAAATAGTATTTGTTGGATTGTGTTTCTGTCTTGTCTAAATCCTGCTTGCTCTTCAGATATCTATGGTTGTACTTGGTCTTAAGCCTTCCCAACAGTATTGTCGTAAATATTTTGCACATGTGGTTTATCAGTGAAATGGTTCTATAGTTGCTGCATTCTTGTAGGTCTCCTTTCTTGGGCATGACTACCGTTAGTATTTTGGTCCATTCTTCTGATAATTCCTCCTAATTCCATTCCATTCTAATATTGGAAAGTTTAACTTCTTGAACTAGTACTACTGCTCAGTTAAATGTATTAATCATGATTATTCATTAGATTTTTTTAAAAATTAATAGGTATTAGTCGTACTTTTAAACTTGAACGTTCTAACACTCGCTTCAGGCAAGATTATCTTCAATGATTCTGAAATTATGATCTCAGAAAGTGCTTCTTGAAGTCTGTCTTTGCAATGAAATCTTGTGAGAAAAACTTAGGATCTACTTATCTGTATAATGATTTGCTATATTAAGACAAGATCAGCAAGAGTTGACCATAAAAGAGTGGGAACAGAAGCAAATGAAGAATTAAAAATAAACAAATCTGAAGAATAGTTATGAATAATTTTAGGTGTATGATAGCAATTTTAATCTTGATAGAATTTAGTGCATTGAATTAATGATTTCATAACTATTTGATCTAAAACTCTATCTGAAACACATCTTCATTAAATGTTTTCTTTTTTGAATAACACAAGACTTCAAAAATTTTACTGCTTTTGTTAATGTTCTTCAGAAGTTAGACTGTTGACAACAATGTCTAGTATTTGCATGCCTCTTAATACTTAATCCACAAAATACTTTGTAGCTATACGAAATACTTTGTAGCTATATTTCGTATGCAGTGTAGCCGAGTACAGTATATTTGTTTCCAGTGGTTTTAAGGGTTAGAGTGTAACGAGTGTTGCATTTTCTATTTATCCACTGATTGTGTATCAGCTATTAATTGCTTCCATCAGTGCGATTTTAGATTTTAATTATATTGAGATGTCATAAAGAAAACCTGGCAGTATATTTTGGATCCTGTATAAATTTATTTTTTCTCAATGTGTTTCCAAGAATTTTTCCCCCACCTGCATAGACTTAAAGCCTCCATTCCCCAGTTGTTTCTTCTTCCTAGTCTGCCATGCTGTTTCCTTCTGTGACTGATCTCTGCAGCTGAACTGGTCTTTTATGGTTATCTTTGAAGTACCATTGATTGGTACTTGATTATAACGAGTATTTGATTATAATTAATGAGTATTTGTAAATATAAATTTAAAGTATGAATAACGAGTATAAATAACGAGTATTTGATTATAATTAGAACTGGTGCTATAAAAGTGCATGATTATTATGTGCAAGCATGCTTTATTTTTACATGAGCATTTGACATGCATATGACTGCATGGGCTCCCTCATGTCTTGAGGCATGGGAAAATTGTCCCTCCTTCCCCCTCTCCACAGACCGTATTCCATTTCTAATGGACTGCTAAGCAGCATGAGCTCATTATGATCTTTGAACAGGATGTTGAAGAACTGAAGCAAGATTTGGAATTGTGTCGAATGCAATTATGTGCCAAATGCCAGGCCACAAAAATTCTACAGGAACAGGTAACCATGCTAAGTATTCATGCTTGGTGCTTTGGATTTTTCTGTTTTGTTGTTTACATAATTGTTTATCATAATGTGTGTGTGCATGTGTGTGTGTGTGTGTGTGTGTGTGTGTGTGTGTGTGTGTGTGTGTGTGTGTATAAACATATATATTTATGTGTGTGTATAAACATATATATGTATGTGTGTGTTTTGCTAGTAGGCTATCTCAGTTCTACATTTTGATTACTTCCATAATTGGAATGCCATGGATAGAATTTTCTTGTGTCTTTTGGCAGGTGATTTTGTGTGTGTGTTCATATTTGAACTTACAACTGGATATGAACCTTTCCCATTGAGTCTCACCACCTTGAACTTTACTCTTATATGTACTGTACTTCAAGAAATATCACATGTTGTTCTTTTCTGCACTGTTCAGTGCAATGCTTTCCTCCTTTGCTTTGCTTAAATCATAACATTTGACACCCATTCATAATTTTATGAGGCATCACTGCATTACACTTTCTGGGAATTGTGGTGCTGAAGGAATAAAATAATTTGGATTTTTCAGCTGGCAACTGCCAAGAGCGAAAAAGAGATTTTATCAAACAGACTTGAGAATCGTAACAAAACCTTAATTCAGGTAATTTTATTTAATACTTTATTTACCTGTGCAGGTGTGTTTTGCATTGGCATTTGCTTAAATTTTTATGCCCTGTTCTGTGAAGCTTTGTTTTTTTTATATTGGTCTGTGATGTATCTCCATCCATCTGTTTGTGTTTGGTTTGATCAGTCTATATCCTGCTGTGTGATACTCAAGTGATGGCTAATCTGACTTTGAAATGAGCTCCTGTTTGGTGCTATAGCCGATCGGTGATGTGTTTTGCATGATGTAGCAGATAGCTCTCGGCCTGACTATCCTAATGAATATTGAATCATTCAGCAGTATATTATCTACCTGACATATAAACAATTGTGCTAAGACTGACATGCCTGTTTTAGGTTGATATATCTGTCTGTGTGTTGTAGGAATAAATTAACTCATCAATTGGCAAAAGAAGGAGGGTCAGTATGGATTTGCAGTGTTGGAGCACAGATCGGTCATGAAGTTTCTCTTGAAGGAGGGAATGGTCTGAATTATACACGGTTGGCTGTCTATGGGGACTCAAAGAATATCAAGTTACATTCTGGTGAAAACAGTTCAAGTGGGGCAGACAGTCCTTGAGACAACCTATGAAGGCCTGCTGATGCACCACTCCAGAAGTTTGCCAGAAAGTGGAGGACCTGGTGATGCAGGCGAATTAATGTCTTGCAACAGGGTGTCTTAAATATCATTTCATATGTCCAAGGTCAGCCATTTATATTTCAAAAGAAACACGAGTTGAACTCAAAGGAGAATTTGGGTCTGTGGCAGTAAAACAATTTATCCCTCTTTTTCAATGAAGCATATCCACCACTGTTTGAAAGATAAAAACACAAGACTTCACCACCACCCAAATAAATTAGGAAAGCTAATGGCTTTATTTGCAAATACTGTGATCGATTACATGTCACATAAGACCACAATCACTGGTATCTATGTTGTGAAGGTTGCCATCAAGGAAAAACGTTCAGTTTGAACTAACAACGCACCAGTTCACAAGTCAAAGAAAGCCATGGAAGGAAATTCCAGAATTCAACCACCTGCCAAAGTCCAGAAAAATGGTTCAGAAATTTGAAGAAGCACCTTTGAGGACAATGTTTGACAATGACCTGAAGGTCGCTGTCTTACCCCCTCTTTTTCAACAACGTCTACGCCTGTGATGACTGCGCTGGTTTCTTATTCCTACAACACACAGGCAAATAAGTTTCTGATTCTATATCAGGCATCACTTCAGTCTTATCACAATTGCTTATATGTCAGGTAGATAACTTATTGAGCGCCCCTCGTATTTAGATTATATCAGTACCAGCACATTTGTGAATGCTAAGTGTGCTTTATAAATTAACTTATCAATCAATCAGTATTTCCCAGTGTGTTTACTAATGACCAGAATAAAGGGGAGGAAAAGAAAGAGGGGTCGAGTGTGCAGATATTTGAGCATATGATATAGCACTTGGAAGCTACCACATGACATGTGCTTAATCTCTGCATCAGGCATAATTAAATATTTTTAGCAAGAGCCATTTATATTGGGTGTGGAACTCATTAGTAAAACAATGTTCTTTTTCAATTATGCCAGTGTTTAAAGATAAAATCATTCAAATAAATTAATGAGTTTATTTAAAGTCCTGCTATCTATGTTGTAGGAGCTGAATAGGGTTCAGTTTGAACTAAGGTGTCATGAAAGCAAATTGTTAGAAAGTCAAGAAAAATGGTCAGAAAAATTTGACAGGTTGAGCACATCTGTACGAATTTTCTTATGTTTTCAAATAAGTTTCTGATTCTACTGGTTATTACTAGATCTGTACTTATCCAGTAAGGTAAAAAAAGCTAATGGTGCACCTGAAGGCTATAGCCACCATAGGGGCCAGTGCTGATATACACCATAGGGGCCAGTGCTGATCCCCGGTTTCATGGCCCTAAGCCCATAAGTGGCTAAGCCATTCATCGGCGGATGATGGCCAGCCTTTTCCGCCAAACCCATGGTTACCTTCGCAATTTGCCAGCCATTGCCACTCGTTTTTATCGCTGCTGTCATGTGAAGGCAGAGTCAACCCCAGGACTCCTGAGGGTATTGAACTTGCTTCCACCAGGTATACAGGCCACCACTTCTATTTCCCCACCAGTGCCTGTCTTAAAAGTGAAAATGTTTAGAAAATGAACTTTGTGCAGGACTACACAAGAGATGTCTAAAAATGAGGTTTTGTTACATGTTAAATTTTGGATGTGTGCTTCGTGTCCTTCTTTTGACTATTCATTTTGGAATTGAAGTGTTAAACCTTTTTAATTCATTTTAAATTTAAATTAATTGTTGAAAGTGTTGTAAATGCATTATAAATTTTATGATGTGTAATTTTGGTTGCTTTGTTTGTTAGTATTTGCCTGGAGAATCTTCGATTAGCTTCTGACTTGGAAAAACAGGTGCTGAAGCAACGCAAACTCTATGCAGAGAAAATGGGTTTGCTATGAAATTTGTTTCAAGACATTGTGCTGTTTAGTGTACCGGTATATACCATGTCCACTAAAAAACTAAGCCAATGCATTTATCAGCACAGCCTTACTAATACTGAACCAAATTTTAAAATTTTTGTAGCATTTGGATTAGGATACAATTACCTAAGTCATTCTGAGCTTCATTTTTAATAAACCAACTTGCATAATGCATCAGTGGCAAATTACTTTGAATCAGTGGAATTTGACTTTCAAGGTTATGAAACAGCTCTCAAGCAACCTATCAAATAATGTCATCAAGCTGACATTTGTATCAGAATTTATGTTCAAAGTGTTTGCCATTGGCTCTTGCACCAGCTGAAAGGCGACGTCGCCACTGCTGTGTTGCCGCCACAATGACCCAGTGATCCAGGTTCACCCATTCGACCAGCAATCGTTGTTTCAGTTCTTCAAGGTCAGCAATGTGTGTTCTGTACACTCTTTCTTGGAGTATTCCTCAGACCTGTAGTCCACCGGATTCAGATCTGGGAAATTTGGTGGTCATAGGTCGGGTGAGATGAAGTCGGGTGTTGCTTTTTTCAACAATTCAATGGTGGTGGCTGGATCACGGGTTCGTTGTGGCTGTTTCATAATGTTAAAAGTCAAATTCCACTGTCTCAAAGTAATTTGCTACTGATGCATTATGCAAGTACATTTTTTATTTAACAAAGCTCAGATTGACTTAGGTATTATTGTATCCTGATTAAAAAACTACAAACATTTTAAAAATCTGTCCAGCATTAGTAAGACTGTGCTGATAAATGCATTGGCTTGGTTTTTTAGTGGACTTGGTATATAAATGTCTTTAACCCATACATTGAGCCATTGAGCAATCAATTTAGGCATGAACGAATTCTGCTTTCACAGTTGATTGTTTTAAATTACAGTGTTTATTCTAGCCCCTTGACATTGGGGGGGATTTTGAAATGTTTGGGGGCACAAGGTTTGAGTTTCCACACGTTTGGGGGGGGGAATTTCCATTCCCCCAGCCAACATCTAAAAAAATTTGGGGGGAATTTTCAAACTTGGGGGGGGGGGGGAAATTCCCCCCCTAAGAAGGCCTAGAATAAACATAATTAAAACTATGTTAAGCATCTGTTCTAATGCGTCTTATAGATTGTGTTTACTTTTTCATCTGTTATTTGGTGTGCAGATGGGCTCGTTGTTGTTTTGATTAATTATAATTAGTAGCATAATGACTATGCAGATGCAGACATATGGTACCATAATCATAAACATGATCATAGTCATGGGTATTTTAGCATCTGGAATTTCCTGACAATCCACAGAAATTCTACTAATATTCGGTGTGCATCCATCCATTTGAAACTGAATGATGTGCACTTCTCGATTATGTATGAAACCATAGAACATTGACAAAGCCACAATGGTAGCATCCAGTTTTATTGGTGTGAAAGGCATGACAAAGTTGATCAGTGTCAGTACAATGTCATTTCAATATGTGTTTAAGATTTATCGTGAAATGATACGGGTTTTGTATTTTTCTGCAGCTTTGTTGCGCGAACGTGATGAGTTGATTGCCTTGCTGAACATTCATGAGCGAAGTAAATATGAATCTATGAATCCCTCATCTGCTGATTCAGTTCCTTTTGACGAGTTTACATCTTTTGAGGTAATGTTGTTGATATTTTGTTTGTGGTATTGATTTATTGGGTCTTTCAATGCGGCCAGTTCAGGAACACATCCATTCTAGATGTATTTATTAAGGTAGCCATACAACTGTAAATGTAATGGTAACAGTACCCTCCAGGCCCTCCAAGAGACATCCGGGCCCCTGTGCACAATAAAATTTCTTGATGACTTTTTTTTTGTCAACCTTTTCATGCCGGGCCCCTCTACTTTAGCATTGTTATTCATATTATTCTTAATTATACATATTCATCATCGGCCCGGCCCCAGACCGCCGGGCCCCTGTGCAGTTGCCCCCTGTCCCCCTCTCGGAGGGCCTGGTACCCTCAATTCTTTAGTATGTTGTTAAGTTTTTCTCATATTTTGACATTTTTCACAAAAGCCAAGTCCGGTGAATGATTGGCTTCATGGGGGAATTCACTCATTTGGAACTCATTGCCTGTGAAAGTCACGTCACACAAATCGATCATTTCATTTTGGAATAATATGAAAACCCACTTTTTAACAACTCTTACAAGTGTCACCTGTTGAAGTACCCTTGACTTGACTTGCCCATTTTGTACGGTGCCATATAAATTATCTTGCTAATAATAATAGTAAAAAAAATAATAACAATAATAATAAAAGCAGCCATTTTTAAACTGCTTATTCACAATTGCATTTTAAAAATCAAGTACCAAATGAGGTGCAGCTTATCTGTTTACCACAGGAAACTTCATTCCACATGGCACTGTTGAGTTTATAAAGTAAATACTTCATTATAGAGGATTGTTTTTATTTGAAAATGAAATAGACTGTAATGCTAGAATTTGCAAGTACTGATTTTCTGTGTTGACTAGAGAAGAGAAAAGTTGGGATAGAATCCTGTAGCTGCGGTGTAGTGTAAGAGAAAGCAAATTGCAGAATTTTTCAGACATTCTTGAAATTGAAGATTATTATTTATACTGGTAATTATCAATTTGTCCATTATATGCTGGATGCATCAACGTTTATTCTTGATTTTAGTTACAAATTAATTACAGTAAAACTTTACATGTGTGTAATTGTGTAGATCCTGTGAATTGCTGTTTCAGTTGGCTCTTTTGGGTGCATGCCACTGCCGTTTGGAGTCTCTTGATCCATGTGCTTGCGCTGTGACAGCTGCGTGCTTGAAGAAAGAAATTTTTCGTGGCAAAGAAGAGGTTGGCACACGTCTTTTTTGTTACAATTGGAAATTAGAGTGTAGGCATATAATTATTGTGACGATGCAACCTCGTAGAAGCAAAATTATTTTGAGATGCAGTCTCAATACAGTGGGTGTTTGTCTCTTTGTAATCACTGTGCATCATTGTCCGATGCTTCTCATGTATTAGTGTGCATAAGTCCTTCGGCAATGTTTAAGTCCAGTCACTTACCTGAAGACAAATATTCTTATAGAACCTTGGAGCTTATTTGCCTGCTTAAGATGTCAACAGCCACAAAAACTATACAAGTTGGCACATTTTCCTTTGAATTAGCAAGCATTCTTTTGACTTGTTGCTCTTTTGTTAAACATTGCAATCTTTTAGATGGAGCAGCTGAGACAGGAAAGAGACGATGCTTTAGCAATGGCGGATATTTATCGCATTGCTTTTGATGACCAGCTGTCCAGCAACCGTGGTCTCATTCGGCAAATAGCAGAACTGTGCAAGGAAATGGACAATCAGTCATCTGGGTGCCATGAAAAGTTCAGGTCATCGATTGCACGGTTGCTGGGAAAAGGTAAAAGTCTTCCAGGTGCTAGTGATGAAACTACATCACACATTATTGTTATTGTTAAGTCGGAAGTTCGTTCAACTGATCGATGCGTTCAATTTGACGCAATTCGTCCGTGTCTCGACCCACGATTGCGGGGGGTTGCTGGACCTCGTCATCGGACCGTGCGATGGCGAATCTCATAATGTCGATGTCAGTGAGGTGGGGCTTTCTGACCACAAGCTGGTCCATTGGGCAATAACCGCCGCCGACCCAGCTCAGAGTACATGACCATATCTCGGAGGGCGCTGGTCGCCCTTCAACAAAGACCAGTTCGCCGAGCGGCTGGAAATGTCCGAGCTCTGTCGGTCGCCGGACTTGGATACCCTGTCTGCTTCGGCGATGGCAGAACGCTACCACAAAGTGATAACGGGCATACTGGACGACCTTGCCCGTTAACGATGTCCGTTAGGTCAGAACTCATCGCCCCATTACGATCAAGACTGCAGGCGAGCCCGTCGCAATGCTCGCCGTCTCGAGATCCTACCGCAAAATGAAACGCACTGGGTCGACCGCGGAAGCCGGCACTCAACTCCTGGCGTTCGGCTCTCCAAGCCAGTAGGCGCCTGGTGCGGTCCAAAGGACGCAAATACTGGAAGGATGCCTTGGAGTCGGTGTCACTTGACTCCAAGATGACGTGGCGCAAGGTCGACAGGCTTCTCGGTAAAGCTGACCCGGCTCCCGTCTGCCGTCCAGCTTCACGGCGGAGAATTACCACCAACACCTTGATGACAAAATCACTGGCATTAGGGACAGAACTGCGGATGCCGGTCCAGCAGAGTGCACGGCACACTCGGGTCTACTCGGACGAGTTCTCCGCGTTATCGACGGAGGACGTCGTGGCGATTGTGCGATCAGCGCCCAATAAGCAGTCGCGCAGCGGATCCACTTCCCGCATGGCTGCTCAAGGAGGCCATTGACGTACTGGCCCCGTTCCTCGCGAAGCTTTTCTCCACCTCCTCAAGACTGGAGAATTCCCTGACCTGGAAGCACGCCGCAGTCTATCCGCATCTTAAGCGCCCTGGTTCTGACCCTGCTGTCATGTCCAATTACCGTCCAGTATCCAATCTCCTTTCCTCTCGAAAGCGCCGAGAGGGCTGTGAATTTGCAAATGGTCCGCTACCTGGCATCTAATGGCCTCATGCCGAGGAATCAGTCGGCGTACCGGCGTGGCCATTCGACTGAAACTGCCGTATGCGAATATATAACGACATCGTGAGACGCCATAGCGAACGGCCAGCTGGCCCTTCTTTGTTCGCTGATCTTTCGGGCGACCTTCGATACCGTGGACCACGCATATATCATCATTCGCCGACTTGAACTCTCCTATGGTATCGGAGGCAAGGTTCTCGCCTGGCTACTCTGCGACTACCTTACGGACAGAACGCAGTCAGTCTGCTGAAAGGACAAACGTCGCCCCGCTACCGGTCCTCAGTGGAGTGCCGCAGGGGTCGGTTTTAGGACCCCTGCTCTTCATTCTTTATGTCGCAGAGATTAGCGACATAGTCAGGTCCTGCGGTTTGGAGGCGCGACGCTTCTGGCCGATGATGTGCAAATTTACTCTTTTTGCCTCCCTCTGACACCGAGGGCTCCGTGCTCGCATCTCTGACTGCGCACCAGGATCAAAAAGTGGACGGACGTGAATCGCCTTGCGCTAAATCCTGCAAGACAGAACTATTGTGGCTCGCGACTCGAGGAGGGGGACACCTGATCAGTTGTGCCCCGTTCCTGATTGACGGAGAGCACGCCCTTCCATCCTCCGATGTACGCCTCTTGGGAGTCCACTTCGACGCATCGCTTACGCTTGACGTTCATATTGGAAACGTCTCCCGTCCTGCTATTATCAGCTGCGGATCAGGAGATCCGACGTCACCTACCAACCTCGGCTGCGATTCTTCTAGTCCGGGCTTTCATTATCAATCGGGTCGATTACTGCAACAGTATTCTCTGGGGCCTGCCCGACTACCAGCTCAATCGGCTGCAGATGGTCCTTAACACCTCTGCCCGGATGATCTTCGAGTTCGGGGGAGAGCACATCTCCCTTTTCTGAAAGAGAAGCTGCATTGGCTTCGCATCCCGGAGCGTGTTGCCTACAAGAGGTGCATCCTCACGTTCCGCCCCTGCACGATCCAGCTTTCCCGACTACCTGGCGTCGTTGGTCCTAAGACCATCGTCTAAACGACAGGCGTCCGCAACTGAGGTCCAGTCGAGACGTCAGACTGGTCGCGTTCCTCCTCCGTCTCGAACAGCAAAGTTTGGCGAGAGGTCGTTCAAGCGAAACCCTATTCTTTGGAATGCATTACCCGCCATGTGACTAGAGAGTCCAATCTTGAATCGTCGCTAGGAATCTTAAAACTCACTTCTTCGAGACATCGTATTAGTGTAAAGCGCTCTAGCCTTTGACTTTTCGTTATGTTTTTGCGCTATATAAATCGACTTTCTAACCTAACCTAACCTGTTATGAAAGAACTTATTCTTATTAAAGTCAGTAACTTTTTCATTTGTTGACCATTTCTTACTGCCATTCCAGGGGTAACCATTTTCAGAATTTTATAATTTTATGGTCATTATCCTTTTAACCTTTAAAATAATTAAACTAGAATGAAATTGTGCTCATGTGTTTGCAAATAAAAGATGGCATTTAATTAAGTAAATATATAAGATATATTAGGTTTTTAATTTTTTATTTTCGTTTTCGAGTTCTTTCTTTTCCTGAATTTTGGTTGACTGCTGTGTGATAGCAGTGTGTGTGTGTGTGTGTAGCATGTGCATTTGTGTGTGTAAGATGTTATGATGTCATCAGATATTATTTTGGTTAATTGTTGGACATGTTATTTTAACAGAAGACAGTCATTTATCAAGTTCTATTTCTGAAAATTCAGACTCCGTCCCCACAAATATTGAACACAACACTGATGGAATGGAAGAACTTATGAACCGTCTGGAAGAAACAGTAGGTCACTTCTTCTGGTTACGGAAATTTAATAATGTTTCTACGCTAACTTGTAATGCAAATTTTTCCACAAGTCCCTAGGAAACGGGTACGAGGGCATAAATATATATATATATATATATATATATATATATATATATATATATATATATATATATATATATATATATATGCAGCCAAACAGGTTGTTGGTCTATTGTAGTTTATGCACACTAATTCAATAGCAATTTCTAAGTAACCATGAACACTTGGACATCATCAATTCACGTCCTGTTTGATACCACATCAATTTCAGTTTGTGTGGAAAACAGTTCATGTCTTTCTATGCGCTTTAAATAATCTTTGTCTTTGTCAACTTTAATGTTTCTTTGTTGGTTTAGTGTCATGTCAAGTTAATTACCACATTCTCTGCTTAATCTAAACTTCAAGTGCCTTCAAACATTTGATTTTATCTTTCTTTGTCATATATGTCTTAGCTTCATATACACAGATACACCATTTCAATGTTTTGGCCATCATTGTCTTGTTTGTTTATGCCTCTTCATTATAAATAATTTAATTGCTTAAATTAGGTGCTTCTTTTCCATATGTTATTCTTTTAATGCTCTATTGAGAAAGACCACTCTCTTAGATGAATGGGTGGCTTCTGAGTAGTATAGCCATAGAAGTTGCTCATAATTATAAAGCCAAGGGTGAAATTAACCTTACAGTGCAACAAAACAGACTTGGCAATAGTAATCAAAATATCGATTGGTAAATGAAGCATTCTGATTTTGATATGTAGAAAAAAACACATGACTGGCGTCCTTATTTATTAATTATTTGATAAGACAGTCATTCCGCATATGGTTTGACTTCGTTGTGGAGGGAGTCATCATAGCACCTAGTAGACAGTTGCGTCTACTGGGTGTACTCCTGGACGAGTCGCTTACGTTTGAAGAACATCTGAATAACATTATCCGATCGAGCTATTACCACTTGCGCCGGATCAGACAAGTTCGTCGCTATCTGCCTACCCAAACGCCGCGACGGACCTCGTCCGGCACTAGTGGTCGCCGAGTCGACTACTGTAATAGTGTGCTATACGGCGTCCCCACTCAGTCAACTCAATCGACTTCAGGCGGTGCTGAACGCTCGCCCGCCTCATCTATCGCTCCAGATGGGGAGCACATATCACCCACTCCTGAAGGACCGATTGCATTGGTTAAGGATCCGCGAGCGGCGGGTTGCGTTCAAAACATTGGCTGACGTACGCGCCTAAACAACCCTCATTGCCCGACGTATCTCTCCGAGCTGATCGTGAGAACTACAGCGATTGAACGTCGTTCCATACTTCGATCCGACACAATGCTCAACTGGTTGTCCCTCCTCCCCTTCGGACAGCGGGTCTCGAGACAGATCCTTCCGGCATGGCAACCCTGCTTCGTGGAACTTGCTCCGAAGACAGTGACAACTGAGTCACTCCTGAGCGGTTCCGGGAAGCAGTTGAAGACGCACCTGTTTAACAGCTTTTTTGTAAAGCGCTCTTGACTTTGCCTCGATGACATGTTTACTGCGCTTAAAAAATTGTCTTGCATAATAATAATAATAATAATAATGGTTTAATGTTCTGTGGCCTATTAAGCCATGAAGCAATAGGAAGTTGAAAATGTTGCGGCATGAAACTTTAGATTAAAACCTGCTTCTTTCATTGACAGATCTATAAAATACCGGGACTAAACGGATATATAAAATACCGGGACTAAACGGTCAGTTTCTCTAAAATCACATTTCTCTGCATTTGATTTTGGCAACCCTTCTCTTGACAGGTGATGGACAAGAGTGAAGCACTTGCACACCAGAAGTTTGCCGCTAGACTGCTTGCAGTTCGAGTGCGACAACTAGAAGAAAAACTTTCTGTGATTCACAATGATGAAATTAGTAGGGACTTGATAAATAAATGTGAGGATGATGTATCATGACTTTCTTAATCTGCAGGTTATTGATTCTGTTCTTGGTCAAGAGCCTTGTGATAGCATTGTGAGGTGTTAGTTATGTTATGTCAGGATGAACATCAGTTTATTTTGTTTAGATCGTGTAGATCTGAGGTTGGGTGGTGTATGTAATATCATTTTGCTCTTTTTAATACTATACAAGATGTTTATTATTTATTTTAAACAGCTGTTTACAAATAATAAACATTATTTTGAATCTGTTTGTAGTTTATCGATACTTTTTATAGTCAAATAGGAATAGAATCTGTCACAGATTTGTTCATCTTGATATTGAATAATAATAACTATCAGGATTGTTCTATGTTATCTCTTTGGTATATGATCATATGTTCTTGAATAACTGTAAAGTTAGATCAGATTTATAATACTCTATAATGAAAAAAATGTGATTGATGATTAAATGAAACACCTTATAGTTGCTATTGTGAGTAATCAACCATACTTTATCATCATCTGCTACCCATAAAATTGATAAACTCCTTGTGGTGAACAATTTTTTTCAGTATATATTAACTACCAGTACCGGTAAACTGTTAAACTTCAGACTGCTTATTGTGTGATCTTGACATCACTTAAAAGTCTTCTGTTCCAATAGTCAAATAATCAAATATTTCAGTTCTAACCACCTTCATAACATAAATTAGCTACAGAACTACAAATACTCTCAAATATTAAACCAATCAAAACTTTGAGAATGTGGATAATGCAGACCAAACATTCAGTTGTATAGTATAGTTATATGGTTTTTCATAATAAAACAATGTTGTCTGAAATTCACAGGGTTTAGCAACCACATAAATCACTTTGCAATATCCAGGGGGCACAACCTACCAAGTGAGAAGCAACATCAAGTTATCGAAACATTTTCACATTTTATTACAACTTTTAAACGTGAGAGCAACTTTATCACTTGGTTATCAACACGTTACATTTTATTGTAGCTTTTCAAAAAGAACTATAACTTGTCCAAGATCAATCAGTATGAAGTGAAAATATTGAGGTTTTACAATACAAAGTTCTATGAATTAAGAAAATTGATTTATCAAGGACAAGGTGGCACAGAGTGTACAATTAAGTTTGCTATGATGGACATTAGGCTTATAACAACAATGTTACATTAATTTACTTTTTTATCCTTTATTCTGTGACATAACATTACATTAAATATCAGTTTTGAACTGAGACATAATTCCAAGTTTAAATTGATATTTCTAAATAAATAATGTGACTGGAGTTGTTAATCTTCACCAGGAAGAATAGAAATTGTTACTAATTTCCAGCCAGCACTTTGCAAAGAGAACTGTCCTGTAAGCAACCGTTGATGAATTCCTCTCTACTGAGAACTCCATCATTGTCAGTATCCATCTTAGTAATCAGTTCTTTTGCAGCTTCATTGCACATATCCACAATGTCTTTACGTTCCTCATTGTGAAGCATATACAGAGCCTGAAGTATGAAGTTGAACAGTGAAACTTTGTTGTTTTTTATCATGCTTCTACCAACTTCAATTAGTTCAATTGATAGATTAGACCAGTGGTGCAGCAATGGGTAGTGCAAGCTGTAAGGTGCATAGAGGCCCTTGGCATTCAGAGGGCCTCTGACAGCAAGTACAGTTTCTTTACTTTTTAAATATTCAGAATGTAGGCTTAATTTAAAAATTTTACAAAGCCTAAAAGTAGAACTACAAGTCATGAACAGAATACATAGTCAAATGACTCGACGGTTTAATATTAGTTATATTATAGGGGATGAAAAACTGCGAAATATGTAAATATTGAAAAGCTCCCAGCATTTTGTGCTTGAAATCAAAGGGGGTTTACAATGGACCATCACTGAAGCACTGAACAGCGGTCCCAAAAAACCTTGCTACATTGCTGGATCAGACAGATATGCATGCATTTATCTTGAGCAGCATTCACAGGCATCATGTTTAAATGCATTACTGTATTTAGGTAGTTGAATTTTAAGAAAATATGAATGGCAGAGAAGTGAATTCTCAACAAAGTTTTAGAATTTCTTCAGTATGTGTCGATAATTTGATTTTCAACTGTTTGCAAAAGAAATAACTTTAAATTGCATGAATTTTACTAGTTATGAATCTTGACAACAGACTAAATGGTGGTAGATAATATGCATTAGAAGTTTACATGTACAGTATTTAACATAAATTTCTGCCCTATATAATTTTTAAGATGTATATATATACAATTTCTTTATTTTTTTACCGATTAATTATTAGGACAATCAGAACAATCGGTGATTAAGCACCAGTCCGGTGCCGATACTGATTAATCTGTAACATTTGTATTTGGGCCAATTATTAGTATAATTGGAACAATCGGTTATAAATTACAATATGAAAATAGAAATTTAAAATTTGACATAATAAGTATTGAGAGCAAAATCATTATTCATTAATGATTAAGCACACATTATGCATTGAGTCTCTTGACAAACCATGAATTGAACCTGCATACAGAGGACAAGTGCATTTACGCTACACGTTTATGGCAAATTTTATTGCATGATCATTAAAATCTACCGATTTGGAGAATTCGACAGATAATCGGTATCGGCAAAACAATCGGTTATCCAACAATCAGAACAATTGGTAATCAGAACAATCGGCAAAATGTGCAATCGGTATAGCTCTAGTCATTAATGATGCTGTACAGATGTTGAATTGTAGATTTTAATAGATCTTCATGCTATTGCACTCACCTTTAATATTTCAGCTATTTCATTTGCCTCGATCTTCTGATTGCCATCAATATCATAGAGACGGAAAGAAATATCTAATATTTCTTCTGCTGTACCAGTTTCTGTGAGGTGGGCTGCCTAAGAAAGGTGAACACTATAATTGGTGAAACAGTCAATAAGAGAACAAATACCAATTAAAAGGAAAATTTCAATGTTATAGTTCACTCAAGTATGTGAGAGCAATTACTTTTAATTTATCCAAAAATGCAGTTAAGGCAGTGTATATATGCTTGTTTCTAGAATTCACTGCCTGTAATCTAAACAGTTTATTGGGATGGAATGGTCCATCCGATTTTCAAATATAAAACATGAGCAACAATAAAAAAAACTTTCAGTATTTGGTCAACTTCTCTGGACAACAGTCTTGATTAACCCGATGGTTTTATAAATTAGTTGTGCTAATGATTGAAATCGAGGGAACTACTACATGCCTTTACAATTATAGACAAACTTTGTTGGTCAACTTATTGATTGATTGATTGATTGGTTGATGATTGATTGATTGATTGATTGATTGATGATTGGTTGGTTGATTGACTGATCGTAGTGAATACACTTATGCCATCTCTTTAGGAACTGATTGATGATCAAATAAATATAAGTAAGTAGAATGAAATATATACTTTAATGTCTTGGGATAAGATTAATGTTTATGAAACAGTTCATGTCTAAGCATGTTACAGGTTAAAGCTTCAGACAAAATACTACTTTAAAGCGTCATCTTACAAGAACCAGAAAAAGTAGTCTAACAGTCAGAGCTGTCCTTTTATTGTTTTCCGGGGGTGGGGGGGGGGGCAAGACTTTTGACTGCAAGGGCAGTATTTTTAAAAATACCTATGCAGTATGCAAATTGGTTTTGTCCATAGTACATGCACATACTACATACCAATGACTGTAATAAAATTATAAAAACAATTGAGAACACACTGAATTTAAAAACACAAAAATTTGTGAAAAAATGTTTCCCCTAAAAATCAGGGGGCAAAGGCCCCTCCCCCCAATGACGTCCCTGCTAACAGTGTCATCAACAAAAATTTCATTCATCTCAGTGAACAAGTGTATTTTTATTCTTTCAGAAAATGCTACAACAACAATCATGCTAATCAATAGATATCATCTAATTTTCATTATTTCCACAGCATATTTACCATCATGAATTCAACAAAGCTGAGGTTGCCAGAACTGTCTTTGTCAAACGTCCGGAACATGTGCTCAAAAAACGCCGTCGATTTTCCATTTGGGAACATATGTTTGTATATATCAGTAAATTGGCTTCTTGTTAATTGTCCTGTAGGGCACACTTTCTAGAAAGAAACCCCAACATATTATATTTACTCAGTTGTGAATTATAATTTATTTAATAGGCTTCCTGTTATTTGTAATTTCCAAAGAGAGTCAAAGTCCTTCCCGAGGCTCACGAACTCATAGAGCTGATCTCCGTTGCCATAGCCCTCATCCAGGCATGCTATACCATAGATATGGGGCTGGTGCATCACGTAGCATATCTGTTTGACTTATTGCAGCCTCTTACCACTGCTCCTCATTTTACTAGAACCCTCTAGCGAGTAAGGCTGAGTCGATCTTAGGGCTTCTGCGAGTCTTGAACCCACGACCTTCTGTTCTATGGTCCAACGTTGCTACCACTCTGCCAATTTTCCGTCCCTTTATAATTTCCACTAAACGAAAAATGTTAGTATTGTTTATGACAACTCAAATGACAGGCAACAGAAAACAGTGGAGCAAGCTCATTCATGACGTGGTCTACCTTTGAAGTGAGAATGGCTGAAGACAAGAAAAGACACAATGACCTTAAGTCAGGAATTTAGCATTGGACAACATTAGACATCATTACAGAAAGGCCATACTCAACCATTTTTATGTTGTCTTAATAAAATTGATAAATCTGGAATATGCAAATAAGACAATATGATGGAGTATCATGTGGTCAGTGATGTGACCAAGGCATAGAATATAAAAGAAAAAAGAATATGTAATCATGCAATAATAATCAAGACCAATAATAAGACCAAGACTAATAATAATAATAATAATAATAATAATAATAATAACCTAATAAGAATAATAATAATAATAATTTTAAAAAGAAATAATTATAGTTATAATTATAACAATGCTAATGACAGTAAACAATAATACAAAACTGCTGTACAATACTGTCCATACATTTGCAATGTAATATAAAGATGTGAAATAACACAACTGTTCAAAACCAGGCCAAGACAAAACTTGTTCACAAGTCCCAGATAAACTATGTTTCAAGAGCTAACACTTGGGCCTCCAGAAATAAGACTGAAACAATCTTGTTGTTTTGTAAATCTGTAATGATGCAAGTCCTCGAATGACAGCCATGAACATTTTAGTTATCATGATCTTCATCCTGCAATCAGCTTTTGGTTTTTCAGTTACTTGTAAACTCCGGCATGGATTAATAAAGACACTGTAATTATTTTTTTAAAAATATTAATCATTTCACTCATTTGCCAAAAACTAGCAGTAGAACATCAACGGCATCCAAGCAAATTATTCCCAAGCCTGGGGTCGATGCGGTCTCATTACAAATCCTTTTGTGAAAATCAATAGATTTCAATGGGGAGTTTTAGTGCATTTTGGACATTAAATAGAAGCACTTTGGTGCTCCAGGATCAAGTCTCATGAAATTCCTCTCAATTCAAAAATGTTGTAGTCAGAATCTGGATGAAACAATCACAATTGATTGTACAATTGTTGTAATGACAAACTATAGCTGCCATCAGTGCCTTAAAATGTGACCAAGGCACTTGCTTCAAGACCCAAGGCCAAATTGTCCAAGGCACTTAGTGTTTAGTTTAAAAGACCAAGATTTCAAGACATTAGACCTCAAGGCCAAGGCCAATTTTTTTAAAGGCCTCGAGGCAGCCTAAGGCCAAGACAAGAAAGGCTTCACATCACTGTCATGGGTCATAACTAGACTTAAGGCAGATGACTGAAACAAGAATATAAAAGAAAAATTGCATATGTAATCACAGTCTTAATAATAATAATAATTTGAAAAGAAATAATTATAAGGCTATAATTATAATTTGAATGTCTAATGACAGTAAACAATAATACAAAACTATTGGTTTGTTATAAGTTATTTATATTTCATTTGCATTATATTCAGATCATTAGAATGACTGTTAACCCAACTGTAATAAAACCCAGGCCATGACTGAAAATAATGAACTTCAAGCAAGTCCCAGACCCAAACTGTGATGTTTCAAGACTGAGATAAAACCAGTAATTTATCCAGAAATTTAGACTGAAACACTGAAATGCTGAGTCTCTAACGTCTTGAAACTCAGAACCAAGTCTCCCTAAGTTTTCTAGGAAGCATTTGTTAAATTTTTGTACATGAGACAATCTTTTAAAATTAGGCTAAATGAAGAAAATCCTGAAAATTTGAAAAAGAAATAATAGGAATGGGGACAAGGCAAAGACAGTCCCTTCTAGCCATTACTGTTTATGTAATGTAATGTAACAAAATAACATCTACATGCATGAGATCATTAACAAAGCATTGGAAAAGGTAGAAAGTGGCACCATAATTAATTGTGAAATAGTCAATGCTATACATTCTGCTGATGATCAAGCAATGATACTGTAGATGAAACAGAAAATAGATTACTGGTATGCAAGAAATGCACCTGATAAAACCTAGGATAAATATGGGATGAAAATAAATATAAATAAAAGAAAAATGATGTGCATCGCAAAGAGAAAAAAAACAATACAATGATATAAAAAATCACTTGAAACATTCAAACAGTGGGTGTGAAGAAGAATGGAAAAAATCAGTTGGACATAACAAATCATAAATGAGGAATTGCTAAAAAGAGTATAACCGATTTAACTGGAATTGATCGATCACCACCAGGTCAATCACAACCCAAACTCTGAGAGTTCCCTGAAAGAACACCAAAATCGGAGACCGCTCATTCCAAGCACTGGGTCCAGCCCTCTGGAACATCTTACCATCATCGCTACGAGATGAAACTGTATCACGTCTTAAAACCTATATTTTTGAACAGATCAGCTGATGTGCATTAGGTTTAATTGTGCCTTTGAATGTTGAAATGAAATGAAATTTTTAAAAAGACAAACACTTGTTATAACAATAAGAAAACAACAATACCCATAGAATGGTCACATCTTAAGAGGAAACTCAGTGATGACAAGATAGAAAAATGCTCAAAAGATCAAAAACAAAATACATCTGAGAATGATGTTGCTCAGCTAGGGCCTAGATGATGGATGAATACAACATCAATAGTTACAAGACACTGAAGGAAACAACTCAGCATAGCAAACTGGCCATATAGAGGGATGGGAGCTTACAAAAAGCCCTTGAGGCTAAATAAACTGTATGAATCCTAAACCACATGGGCATATATATATATATATATATATATATATATATATATATATATATATATATATATATATATATATACACACACACACACACACACTGTTTTAGTAATCTTTTGCAATAGTTTGTCTAATAATGGATCGAAATCGGACCACAGATTAGTAATTTGCGCTGGAATGCTGCAACTGTGAGCGATGGTCACCTGAGGCCGGCAATTTCCAGGGCCCCATTTTGCAGTCTAGTATGCCATTGAATAGCGAGGATGCCAAAGGGCATGCACAATGTTGAACCCTTGAGTGTGAAAAAGAAAAAAGAAGCTTATAATTATGCTTACCAAGAATGCTTGATGCATACGACGGATTTTGTCCTCTGGTAGCTTCGTCTTCTCTTGTAGCAGGACAACCTCCTCCTTCGTTAAGGCTGGAGTGCTGCTACCGCAACCCATTGTACCAATTCAAGCTGGGGTACACGTCTACAATAACATAACGATCATGCAACCGGGAGAGGGCATGTAGCCTACTACCACAGCAGACAGAGCCAAAACTAAGCCCCAGGATAAGAGAAGTCCACGGACTGCATGATGTCCCGACCAGGTTCAAGAAGTCTCTCTCTTGCAGTTTTTAATATTCGCGATATTTTTTAATTTAAGAAAAAAATGTATGTGTTATCTAAGTTTTAATGCTATTTAAATTGTTGAAACTATAGGAATTATGACGTCAGAAATTATCATGATTTGTATAGCGCCATATTTTTAAGCGGTTTCAGTTTTGGAGTAGTCATAGTTTTATAGTTTTAGTAAGTGCCATACTACAGGGTTTTCACTAGCAATTATGCTGGTACTCAGGAACATGACAACAAATTGCTTAAGAAACGAATTGACAAGTACCAGCATTAATACTAATTGGTATTCTATAATTTCTATTTGTTTATGATCTCTATGCTTCTGCTGCTGTGGGTGCTGCCGGGTGTTTGTCGGGGCAATTATTTGCGATTAAATTCGTAAAATCAATCGATTTTATTGGATAATATATGCCAAATAAAGAAGAAAATGGGTGAGATTAAAACGCGCGCCTTTCCTTTAGGAGCCGTAACGTTTTCTGTGATGATTGGCGATGTAAAAGGTAGTAGACCGCGGAGAGGGAGATGGACCCCGCGACTGTCTAGCTACCGAGTAAAGTAAAGTAAAATCTCGTGGATTCCTATAGCGCCTTGGAAAGCAGTACAACAGTAGCTGCTTATTCTTAGGCGCTCAGCCTCTCTTAAAATAGCTATGGGGAATGTATATTATCAGCCAGTGGCGGATCTAGGATTTGGCAAGTGCGGGGCCGTTGGGGTGGCAACTTCTAATCATTGGGGGCCAACCCTTTGTTGTTTAATGTATATAGCATTAAGTATAGGGTCCCAACTGGGGGGGGGGCGGGCATTCAATAGGGGGCACGGGCCCCCCTGGCCCTCCCGGTGGAGCCGCCACTGTTATCAGCCAAGCAATAGTAAACATCCAAAGGGCAGTGAGACTAGGTTGTTACAGCTATGGAGGATATGATTTAGAAAAAGGAAGGATTTAAGCTTAGACCTGAAGGCTTGAGGTGGTAATTTTGGTGCTCTCTTGCTGAAATTGGTCTGTGAAATATGGGTAACCACTCTGGTTGATTTGCCTGCAGTGTAAGTGTATCTCGATAATTTATGTAGCCCTTTAAAAGTAGTACCATTGTAGCTGCTTATTCTTACACGCGTATTCGAGCGTTAATATACTTACAGTAGGGGTTCAGCCAGACAAGGGCCATTTTACCCAAAGCGCTTAATGGTTTGGACGTTACAGTATACGGCCACATATCGTCATTGCTGATCTCAGAACACAGACAGGATATAACTGAAAATCAAAATTTTTCTTTTAGGTGACATGAGTAAGAAAATGTTAAAGAAGCTTGCTGAAATCTTTTGTTCCTTCAATGAACATTTGCAATGCTGGTTTTTTCCCGTTTTCTGGACCCCAGTAGAGGGATGGTGTAGTTGGCGTTAGGGTTATAGTTAGGGTTAGGGTCAGGTTCCCAACCAAAAAGCCATTACACTTCACTGGGGTCTGGATAACGGGAAAGTACCCAATGCTTTTATTTCTGCATTTTTAATATCTATGATTGAAAACTTGCAATTTTATTAAATAATTGGAAATGTATAGGTTTTTTCAGATGTGCCATTTGCCGATGCTTCTGCAAATATAATTCTTGGTATGAGTGACTGCGCGACTGTGAAATCTGTTGTGCGTTTCAATCATTAAGATTTTACTTATCATTTGGGACAGCATTGCTTTTGCAAATGGCATTAGACATTATCAGTCAAACTTTTATTTATCAGGATGTTAAGGAAGTTTTTTGTTGCCTTTTAAATTTTGGATGCTAGGGTTATGGTTTTGATGGGTTGGATTTGGGATGGCAAGGATAATGTTAACCAGCATCACATTCCCCAATGGTCCATTGTTTCAACTGCCAGTGATACCTGGTATATTCCTTTTATCAACTCTGGCTGTGGATAGATAATGGTTATATTCATATAAATGTTTAATTTTGTAATTCAATATAAGTTAAGCAGAGGTTTGGAGTATTTGAAACTTCCTTTATGAAAATCATTTTACCCACTTCCCTAAACTCCTGTTAATAATGCTTTGAGAAGCTTTTCTTATGACTGATTTTGATCTTTAATATTTAATATAAAACTTATTTATGAAGCACCACTTTTAAGTTTATCCATTTTAATCAGTGCCAATTGGAAATTCTACTGTTAAGGCAGAAAAGTGACAACTGAATTTCTTACCAGGTGGAAGACATTCAACCCTTATTTAGGATGAAACATGATAGCGATGAGATTCTGACTTGGTCTAAAGTGGAATGCATTTCTACTCGTGATGATGAACTTATTGAAACTCAGAAAAATCTTTTCCCCACGATTCCACCAGCTTTTTGGCCAGAATCGCTAGTCTGGCCAAGTAGCGTGCAACAACTCAATGCATAGACGAGCATGACCAAATTATCATGTTCCTTGTCCCAGTGCTTGGACACAGAATTATCCTGCATATTCTAGCTGAAAAGAGATTTCTAAGATGAAAACACATTGTGCCAGACATATTATGAGAGGATCGTGCACAGAACAAGTGCTAAATGTCTTGGGAGGGAAATATGAAGGGAAAGGAACAAAAGGATGACCTTGAAGAATGTGGCTAGAGCACATAAGAAAACTGGACTGGCATCGAAAAGTATGAGAAAATGAGAAAATGAAAAGAACGACTAAAGACGGAGATAAATGGTGACAAGTCATGACTGTCAACCTTCGAGTTAAAGATGACACACCATCATGATGATGATTCTAACTAAGGTTGTTAGCAGTTAACTGGTCCTAAGAGCACGGATCGGTCCTTTTAACCTTGACCAGTTAACAGGAATTTCAATTTGGCCTGTAAATGATGCTAATTTGAGCACCGGCAACATCAAAGCACTTTGAAGTAGGCAGTGCAAGACGCCAGCTCCAGTGCTGGCAACATCAAAGCGCAAGACACCGGCGAGTGTAGAGGTACTAGAGTTTCAGGCCTACTTCAAGGCTAGTTGTGGGAAAGACACCAGGCTGCCATTAACGACCGGTTAACCGGGTTTTTTAAACAATTAACCGGTTCTTTAAAACCACCGGTTTTAACAGCCTTAATTCTAACTGAATATTTATTCAAGGAAATGCTATTCATTCAAATTGTACTGATGCAGAAAACTATCGGATTTCTTTGCATGACAAAAGATTAATCATAGATGTTGTGTGCAGTTTAATTTTAAATTTTTATATGAAATTTATATGTTGCACATATTATCTGTAAATTTCAGGAAAGTTTAACTGTGAGGCCTGCAAGAAGAAATGCAAGAAAGAGGCAATTCGCCTCCAGGACAGATATTTTCATGTGACCTGCTTTACCTGTAAAGGTGACTTTGTCTATGAGTGATCCTTTTATCATATTTTAATTTGTGCTACACTAATTTTATTACGGTGAATATTTTTTATCAGGGTGGAGACTCTTTAAATCACTTGATTTAAATAATTGATTTAAATCAATTTTAATCTTGATTTAAATCGGCGATAAAAATCAACATAAAAATCGGCCTAATAAAAATCGGCCAGTAATGCTAGGAACCAGCATTAGGTGAATAGGTCACTGTTAACTGCAGATGACAATTGCATATGCAGCATACAGTACTGAAAAAGATGTCGGTTGTGCATACGCTTGCATACAGTGATACTGTCTGTCTGTGTACCTCCATGTTGCATTTCTTTATCAGTCGCTCTGTATTTGCACAATCAGAAATTAATCAGTTGTGTTCATTTTCAGAATGCCACAAGCAGTTGGCAATGGATGGATTTTACACCAAAGATGGGCATCATTACTGTGCGGACGATTATCAGCGATTGTTTGGCAGTAGATGTCGCGTGTGCGGAAAGTTGGCCGAAGGCGAGGTGATGACTGTGCTCGGCAACACGTACCATCAGGACTGCTTCTTCTGCTCCGCATGCAAGTGAGAATATTGTTCAGTAAAACCTGGTTAACATGGACTTCACATTCAAGAGTGGTAACAACATTGGATGATGCGGGTCGCGGGAGCCCTTAGGTTGACTCAGCCTTCTTTTGCCAGATGGCGATGGCAACTGAGTAGCGGATTAATCCGCAGAGTAAACAGGCGCATTGCACGAGAACACTTGGCCCCGTATCATGTAATCTGCACCAGTTGCCTGGCTGAGGGCCTTGGAATGGAGATCAGCACAGCCCTGTGAGCCTTGAGGTTAGCCTTGAAAGCTCAGAAGGACTTAACATGGACTTCAGGGGAATCAAAAAATGCATTGTTTCGACCGAGTCCAAAGCAACCTAGTTAAGTCTCAGCTGGTGAAAATGAAATGATTTTTGTTAGTCAAGGATCCATGTTATCTGAGTCTCTTTGTTAATGTACTGAATAGTGATTTGATGCAGTTGTCAGTTATATGTTTCCTGTGGATTATTTATCTGCAATAGCACTCCCAGAAGTTTTCAGATGGAGTCTACTAAAGCCCAATTGGCAGTATTAACCTCTTTTAATATATTGCTGACAAGCACATAAGGTCCTCCAATAAATTTTTTGAGGACTGAGCTTGGTAGATTGACCTTCCAACCCATATTTGATACCATCACTTATTATCATTGAGAGAATTGACTAATTAAACTTGTGCTGATTCGTTTATAATAATAATTACCGGTATTATTTAAGACAATTTATAAAGCGCAGTAAGCATAGTGAAGGCCAAAGTCAAGAGCGCTTAACAAGGGACAACTGTGAAGGGTGTTAAACATATGCATCTTAAGGCACTTGATAAACAGTGCAGGATTCATTTGATTGTGTCTTTACGATGAGCTGACATTCTTTGTTAATTTCAGTAAAAAGTTTCAGCCAGGTGAGAAAGTGACTTTGGGAGAGGGTGAATGTGTAGTTTGCCATTCGTGTTTCAACGCCGACCGTAGCGCCAAAGCCAACCGTCTCGAGCGGTGCTGAACAGAAGGCGGCGTCTGCTGCAAAGCCAGATTCAATTCAGATCGACTCATCTGCTTCAGCTGAGAAAGTTAAGGATTCTGCCAGGCAGTCTGTTCAGCCAACTCGACTTTCGACTTCACAGAGTGCAGACAGAAGTAAGCTTTCACACGTGTTTTGTTTACTGTACTTTTTGGCATGCTGCTGAAATTGCACGAGTTCATTTTGCCAAGATAGTAAAAGTTACAACTGGACAGTCAATTCATATTCATCTGAATAGTGTTGTCAAAGCGAATACGAATCCAAATAATCCGAAATTAAGTAGCCAGATTTGGAAATTCCTCACTATCGGTGATGTGGACGAAACAAAGGCAAATTGTGACAGCTGCAATTTCGTATAATCAAAATCAAATACGTGTAAACATGACACTTTAGGTAATCAACTCGCCCATGTGACGTTTTTTAACATTTCGTCAACTTTTGTATCTCACGAGTCACGAACCGCCCTCTCTATCAAACCAATGCGACTCTGTTCGTATCCGGATCTGGCAGATAGTACATCCAAATACTTGGATTCGGTACTCGGTTGAAATCATCCACTTGGTTATGCCCTAGTCTGTTTCCTCTTACATGCACATCTGTTGTGACCAGGGTGCGATTTGTGACCTGGAGCAGTAGGGGGAAATATGTTGAGCTTCGGGGTATGTAGTTGTTGGGGAAGTGTAGCAGTGGGGGGATGTAGCAGTAGGGGGGATGCAGTTGGGCAGTGGGGGGAATCCCCCTTCCCTCCCTACAAATCGCGCCCTGGTTGTGACTAATGCCTTTACTTTGAAATAATGAGTTTTGTGTGAAAGGCTGGATTGTTTTATTTTGGTTGTGATTCCTGTGCAGCTGATCTAGACGCAAGAGCAGATATGCACAATGGGATTAGCAGCAAGGATCAGAACAAATCAGAAACAAGTTTGTCATAGAAATTTCTCACAATTTTAAATGGATTTTCACAATTTCTTGTAGTCTACATTTATGAGTGTTACTATGACGTGTTTGACTTTTAATGAATCTGTTTGTCTCTATCTGTCTCTGTCTGTCTGTCTGTTTCTGTCTGTCTATCTGTCTCTCTCTCTTTTTCTCTCTTTCTCACTCTCTCACTTGTGCACCGCACTCATGCACCAGCCTGAACAAGACCAGATTCAGAGAATGAAGAACATTGTTTGTGGCTTGGTCAGCCTAGGGATAGAGCAAGTCAATCAGTCTACCTGTGCCAATGGATGTTTAGGTATCTTCATTTAACCCCTTAACCGTGTATTTAACTGTAACTCAATGTAAAATGGACAGATATATCCGGGATCCCCAGTTAAGGGGTTAAGGCATTAGCTGGATTAAAGCCGTTTTGGTGATTACTTATGCCCATTTTATTCCAGATTTGGGTGAACCCGCTACTGTTGCTCCTAGAAATGCGGTAAATACTTAAAATTGTTTTTTTCACCTTCAAATACAACTTTAACTGTTATTTATGTTCTCTGTGATATTGTGATTAGTTTTTAGGAAAATGAGAGCATCTTTGTAGCTTTACTGGTACAAATGTTAAATTTAAAACATGATCGTTCTGGATTTAATCTTAGATATTTATGTCTTCATTGTTATACTAGATGTGTGTGATCGTATTATTTTGACTTGTTTGTGTATGTTCAGAAGTCAACAAGTAGTTTGCCCCGTGTATTTGGAATGCCCGACAGCAAATTCTATAATATTTCTTACCTGGAGCGCACTGGAAATGATTTTCGACGAGGTCCGATAGAAGGCCTGGGTGGGGTGGAGCCAAAAACTCACTACCATCGACCAGGTAATACATGCTTGTGAATTTTCTTTTCTTCTGCATTTATGGGTTTGAATTAATTGGATAATTAGAATAATTTATGTAAGAAATTTGAAATAGGAAATACCAAGCAGGATGTTACATTGTATTAATCATCTCTGTTCATTATTGTTGTTTTTCTGAAAATCAGAGTTAATTTGTTTGTCGTAAGTAGAAATGAAATGGTTGCTCTGATTATTATATTGTCATTTTGTTCAGCATTACATTGTTCTGTTATTTTTAGAAAACTTTAGCTATATGAACTTTCGCAGAGACTTCAAACCAGGAAAACATGGCAAGTAACTTACATGAATCTTGAAATTTTTAAAAAATTGATGCATTTTTTAGTGAATAACTGCTTTACTAGTTGTAAAGCATTTTCTGAAAGTTTATTGCTTCTTTCATATTCTGAGTATGCAGATAAGCATTTCTGTTTGTGATTATTTCTTGCAATTGTTGTCTATATCATCTTTGGCTAGTGAAAAATGAAATTAATTTGTGTGTGTTGCACAGAGAAAATTCTGTAATGTTTGATTAAAATTCATTGATTCTAATCAAGATTTGTTATTCCCATGCACTTGATGTTGATGAATTTTGTAGAACTTGGCATGATGAAGGAACTGGTGCATATGTCAAAGAAGCCCGATGCTCAGGACAAAGCCCTGGCCCCAATTGAACGGGATGATTGGCCCGGCCCTCCAGAACCTGCTGCTGCTTATCCAGAGCTGCGTCAGTTTAAAATTTTTTTATTACTTTCCTGGGTATAACAAACTGTGTTAATTTGCTTATGCTATGATGAACTTGTTATATTGAGAAGAAATTCTGTCATGTCATTGGCTGAAGTGATTGTTGCATGTGAATGGGATCTGTTAGTTATTTGGCATACAATGGTGCTGTTGACAATGTTGTTTCTAACATAGCGCTCTTGTAAACCATTGAGGAAAGTCTTTTAGGGTGTTTTTCGTTGATTTGTGCAGATGTTGCTTGTACAATTCTTTAACCCCTTCAATGTATTTGGCATTGTAAAATCTACGTTGTTATTACTATTGCTGCATTATTGGTGAGAGCAATGGACTTGGAATTTCATGTGTGTTATGTCACTGATTTTATTGACGCTGCAGTAAGAGAGAAAGAATTCACGAGGAGATCGGAGAACTCGGATGCCGTGCGCCCGGAAGAGGAGAAGATGAGCAGAGAGATGGAGCAGCTGTCGAAGATGACGGATTCTGGGGCTGCGGCTGTCATCTTGAAAGACCTGAAAAAGAAGAAGGTGGAATCGCCCACCCTGGACCCTCGCAATGCTTCACGAACGCCATCAGCATCCGTGGAGCCGCTGCAGAAGCCTCGATACGAGACACCGTACTTTGCTTGTAAGTATTGTTGGTGACAGTTTGTTCTATTTTGGAAGCATCATCTTCAATTTTATTTCATCTATAAATTAATTACCTTTGCATAGTTAGGAGATATTGTGATACTGTGCAGTGTGTGCTTTAATAATTGTTTTTTGAGTGACTAAGTTGAAATTATGTGTACAATTGTACAATTGTGTTACTCTTGGCAGAAACTATTGTTGGAGGCTCGGGGCATGATGTAGTAAAATAAATGAGATTTCGGTTGATTTTGTATAAAAGTATATTCTTTAGTAACATAACAGTCCAAACATCAACAGAAGAGATACAGAGTCAAAACCAAAGACTCTAAATCTAGATTCAAAGTAAGTAAGCAGATCAGACCCATAACACTGTGTGCTATTTTGTTGTTGAAAGTGTTGCCTTTCTGTGCAGTCAGAATATGTTCGTACGTTAACTGCCTTCTGTGCTTTTTCTAGACAAAACGGTGCTGGAACACATCTTTGTGTCTGATGTGTTTCATGTGTCTTATTTATATACCACTATATTATGGTCCACCGTGGTTTGAAATATAATTAAAATGCAGATTATGTATTGCATACTGATATAAAGTCGGTCAATGAAAATCTATCAAATTTCAGAAATCAATTTGAATTTAGAAAATTATAAAATATAAAAGAAAATGTTTTTGAATGTCGTTTCTGCAACTGTTTCTCTGCTTTTTTCTGCCGGAATGTGCCGGATTGCAGAAAAAAAGCACAGGATGCCTTGTAGAAAGTTTCAACACGTAGGACTTTGGAAAACTGTTTTGATTTTGTTGGATTAAAATGGTCAAATGTTTGTTGGTTAGCCCCGTCGAGGGATTTGGACAGAATAAGACCCTCTCGTTCACGGTCCACTGACAACAGCATGGCAAGGAGCGCCGTGTCAGGACACAACATGGGTGGTGAGTCTGTATACTGTGGTCCAATAAATCCTGCACCCTTTTTATTTTGGATATAACTTTGTCAAATTTTGGCCAATCTTAATAAAACTTGGTAGGTCAGCCTCTACTAAGACGCTACACGTCCCACGTACATGCCTCACCTCGGTAGGTGATCGTACCTTTCCAGTTACTGCTGCGAAGACCTGGAATAGTCTGCCTTCTACTATACAAAACTTGCCATCACTCAACATGTTCAAGAAACACCCGAAGACATGATTTTTCCAGACCAGCTACATGTCTCAAGTTAATAACTAGCAATGTGATGTGTTCACACAGTCTGCTATCAGATAAGTTACCACATAAATCTTAACTTATAATTAATAATACAGTAATAGGGATGTAACTGAAAGACCCCTTCCCTCCCCCGGCTGCCTATGCTCAATATGTTTTAACAATATGTTTTATTTGTAGCAACTGTATGTCGTGAAACAGAGCACAACATAATTATTTGTTTACATGATATGTGTGTGTGTGTGTGTGTGTGTTAGTAGCCACTATGCACAGAAAAAAGCATAGTAAGTAGGTGGATGGTGGTATCTCCGGGAGCAGCACATCGTGGTAGTAGGCGCCCGGCTCAATAAAGATGAGACTGCTGCAGCCCAGTTTGGATAAAACAATGGAGACAATTGCTGACTTTCTGAACGTTGGGTGTGTGTGTGTATGTGTGAAGCAGTCTCTCATCTGTAGAGCCACGTTTCTTGGCTGTAATGGGAGCGAAAATTCAGCCATTCGTTGGTTAACTGGTGGTGCCACTGTGAAGAATTCTGTCCGGCACATTATTCACGATGATGATCTGCATTTGAAGTGCCTGAAGAAGCACTGCGTGTGCCACAGGAGGAGTTGACTTCGGCCAATCGCCTGGTTCATTTCACGCGAACAAACAGTTGTTGCACAACTTCTTGTCAGCAGAAGTTGACTTTATCTTCTTCACTGACGAGAGGGTGAGGCCTTTTACGTGACATGTTGCTGCATGAGTGTTGCAGCCGAGGTACATTTGACTTTAACTGCGCTCTGAAATTGACTAAAAATGAAATGAAATGAGATGCTTCCTGCCTTCAGATCACTATGGTCACTGCTGCCAGATTTACCCGGTATACGATTTAAACAAAAAAAATTACAATGTGCTTTGTTTCACGATGTACAGTTTGCTGCGAATAAAGCATTGTGAACAGCCTGAATATAGGCGTGTTGGGGGTTCTTTCAGCTACATTCCTACTGAGTTTTATCAAGATTGGTCAAAATTCGACAAAGTTATAGCCAAAATAAAAAGGGTGTGGGATTTATTGGAACACAGTGTAGTTGTTTGTACCTTAGTAATTATTACTGCTTGTTGTCCTCGTACTTTGAAGTGGTAATTCATTGATTTTTACCAGTATTCATCATGCACTTCTTTCAAATTTATAAATACTAAATAAATAATGTTTTACTTTGATCTTTATGTCAAGAATGCATCTGAATATTGGATGATGATGAAAGCCTGGTAAAAATAATATATTCATTAGAATTATTATCTCTGGATTATTTGTTTTTACTTCTTGGTAGTGATGATTTTTAAAATGTGAGTGCACATCTTAAATACTAAAAATGCTTTTCATTGTTTTGTATTTAAATTGTGTGCTAATTTAGTGATTGAAATTCTTTTTGAAATTTGTAGTTCCAAGACCTGGTTATGGTCTATCTTCAAATCGAGCCGTTTCATCATTAGAAGCTAGATATTACTACAGTTCGGTGAGACTTCTTTTAGGTGTTTTTCATTTGCATGCCATGTAATGCATTGACGTTTTTAAAGCACAACTCAGACTAGAAAGTATAAAAAGCATCTGTTTGCCATAAAGACCACCTTTGTGGTATTATGTTCAAGGTTTAACTCACTTTGAATTTGCTCTGTGATTTGCTCCACATTCATTCTGAGTTTTGTGTGTGTGTGTGTGTGTGTGTGTGAAAAAATTGCATATATATGTGTGTGTGTGTGTGTGTATAATATATATTATATATATATGTATATATATATATATATATAAACTGTATCACGTCTGATATTTTTAAATCATCTTAAAACCTATATTTTTTAACAATCAGCCGAGGCGCATTAGGTTTAATTGCGCCTTTGACTGTTGAAATGAAATGAAATATACAGACAGACAGACAGACTTTTCTCATTGCCAACCTCAATGAACCAGATGAAAGCTGACACACATTAATTTTTGTCTCCGGACACTTTTTTCTTTATAAGACCTTCAGGAACTAAGCGTCGATGCATACAAAATATATGTCTTATAGGATGGTGTGGAAACAGATTTTACACGTAGACCACAGAGCAGCGGAGGAATTTTGCAAGACAGTGGTATGTCCGAATTGGTAAAATACTTTGATAGAGGCCCAGTTTATCTGTAAGTTTTGAAATAATTTTTAGAATAGTATAACATTTATTTGTGCAGTAGCATATGATGTGGATAAACTTACAGAAGAGTTACAGTAGAACCTCGTTATATCGAACTCGCTTATATCGAAATCACGTTTATATCGAAGTTTGAGCGCCGGTCCCGCCAAAACTGTGTTAATGATACAGGAATCAGATATATCAAACCTCGGATATATCGAAGTATTTATCACGGTCCCATGAACTTCGATATAATGAGGTTCTACTGTAGTTTTCTATCCGTGATGTCTGGAAACATATTTCATGATCATTCATAATGCCATTTATATTTATAATCACTACTGCTGCTATAAAATATCTCTTGAGAATTTAATTCAATGTTCAGAGCAAGTTAGTGTAGCACCCTAATGTTATTCTCTGTTTAGTTTTTGTAAAAATTTCATTTCTACTTTAGAATTTTAATTATGTGTTCAAAATGTTAAATAATTTTTAAAAGTTTAAAATGTCAAACTTGCTATTGAGGATCATTTGAGTATGTTATTTTATTATATGAATTATTTTAGTCATTTATATTTTCTTTGCCTTTGTAGCTGTTGGCACTCGTTGTTTGTCTGTCGAAGATGAATATGATCCCAATACTGGACTAAGAGTGATTATATTTTATTATAATTCATTATACGATTGTTAATTAAATGAGAAAAAGACAGCTTTTCAAGTAGATGGCCATGTGAACTATTTTTGGTACTTGAGTGGATCACAGCATTATAAAATTCTAAAATGTAAACTACTATAGATGATTTTGATCTGGGTTCCTATGATAGAAATTGATTTGATACAAAGGAAATCTGAATATTATCAACTTATAAAAAATCTAGGACGGTTGTTCTTAAAGTGGTGGTCAACGGACCACCGATTGGTGATTTGCAAAAGAATCGAAATAAGTTTAAATTATTATCCATTTCAGTTTATTTTTGAATTTCTTTTACCTGGTGTTTCCATTAAACTTATAAAATTCTTAGTGCATATTCTTAGTAATGTATCATTGACTAATTTTTTGTGTGAATGCATAATAATACATTAACATTCCATGATTAGGATTTGAGTATATATATATATATTTACATATTTATTTATCTATTTTGTGCACACCATTTAAGCTAGTGGCCCACCAACTTCAAAAAAGGTTACTGCCTGTCCACGACATGAAAAAGTTCAAGAACCACTGCCCTAGGATACTGTAGATCGCACATTTTTGCAACTTTCATTTAGTTATTGTCTATTTATTTGAACTTCAATACATTTTTGAAGTTATTGAAATGCATTATGTCAAACATTGAGGCCTTGCAGCCACTTTCTGAGCGCTGATGGGCCACAAGTTGCCTACGGGCCATCATTTGAGAACCTCTGGTTTAACGAATGCTTTAATTGTATGTATTAGCACTAAAACAGTGCTGCACTAAGCTTATCATGATTCATTGTATGTTTGGACATGAATTTTAGCATGTTTGATTGCCTGTTTATGTTTTATAGAGGAGTAGTCCATATTTAAGATCTGCCACTCTTCCTTTTGGCACCACTGGAATGTCCTCCATTTTAGACAACTTTCGTAATGCCGTTGGGGCTCGAGCTGAAGAACCGATTAAAGTAAGCTTATATTCTGTGGCTGTGCAGTTGCAACACTGTAACACAAATATAAAATATTGATGTAATAGGTGAATGTTTATGTATAATTATTTCATTATCTAATCTGAAATCTGCATTCCTTATCAAACAGGTCTCATATATATTTGATACATACTGATAATTCTGGTTTAATTTGACAAATTTCAGACAGGTTATTGATCAGTTTGGCTATGATATGTTTAAATATTTTGCTATTCCTTTAAGGGAACCTTAGTTATGATTCGTAGGGGTCTTGACAGACCACCTAATGGCACAGTTTGAAGTATGAAACACAAACTATTGGCAGATCTAAGAATAAAACCTTCATTTCTGGTGTTTTAATGTAGTTTGTTATGTAAGTTGCTTAGCAATTTGTTCATTATATTTAGTGTGCAGTACCACTGTCTGCTGTTAAATTTTCAGTGGTTACTGTTATCGTTGGTTTTCAGTTTTATCCATATGAACAACTGAAAACAGAAGAAGGCAGACAGCTTCCTGGTGTAGACAAAGATGCACTCGAGGTTAAAAAAATATTTTATTTCATTTTGGATATTTTTTGTATGTCTTTTTACTCACTTGTATTAAATTTTAACTGATGATAACATTTAGTGCCAAGGAAAAATCTTTGGAAGGCAGAAAATTGGAGGAGACATAGGTTGCTTCAAGGTGGTTTTCTATATATAGTTCATGAATATTTTTCAAATGATTCCATAGTTCAGAGGTGGGCAGGCTATTTTATTATTGGGCCCCATGAATGCAGGTACTATTTTAGGCACACATGCAAAATGTTGCAACATTGTTGTTATGCTTTCTTCATCTTTGTAGCGCCATTTGTGCAAAGAAGAGTTTGAAACCATTTTTAAGATGTCAACCGATGAGTTTTATCGACAGCCAATGTGGAAGCGCAATGACACCAAACTTCGTGTTGGACTTTACTAGAACAGTCAGCGGTTGTTTGTGTATTTTACTAATTTCATTATTTTCTGTCAATGCTTTCAGTTATGTAAACTATATCAAATGGAATGTTATTTGAGTTAATTTTCAGGGATTATAATATTCTGAGTTAATTTTCCAGCACATTGGTAATAATCATGTTCATATCCTTAAAGGTTATCAGTAGTAGATTAGCATGAAACCATCAAGCATTGTAGAAGTATTTTTGCCACTGTAGTGAAAATTCAGTAAATTTTTAGTTCTGAAAGTCTGTACATTTTGCTGAAATGAAAGACTATCTCACTACACTAATGTTACAGGGTTTACAACAGTAAGTGAGTAAGTAAAACCTGGTTAATTTCTAAAGTGCTATGAAGTAGCTATGACCAAAGGTGAAGGTCATTGATGAAGGGTCATTTAACCCCTTAACCGTGTATTTAACTGTAACTCAATGTAAAATGGACGGATATATCCGGGATCCCCAGTTAAGGGGTTAATCCAAAGGGTCATTATGGTCGAGACGTTACTGTTATGGAGGAAATGATTTTTTAAAAAGAGAAATGCTTTGAGTTTAGGAAGAAAAGCATTAGGAGCTGTTGCAAGAAGTGAAGGAAATTGTGACTCCAAGTTTTTTGTTTGACCATTGTGTAGACTGTAGACAGTGGAGGGATGCTGGAATCGAGTTCCAAAGTTCACAGTATTCAGTTTTAAATAAATAATATGGATTACGTGAAATATTTCAATGTAAGTTGCTATTCTTGGCAGCATGATTATTTAGTGATCCTATAATATTAAATATAACTTTTATCAGTTTTTGAGTTAATTTACCTGCAGTATTTTCACAATATCTCGACTTTACTAGTCATTGCTTGATGCATTTTTTCTTTTATTGGCTATTTTAGTCATCTGCTTTTCAGTGTATATGGTTTAATGTTTTTTCACTTTAATGTCTGTGTTACAAAGGCATCTAATAGATAGCAATCTGAGTTTTTTGATATAGTAGAAGTCATTACGATACAAGATTGTATGGCCTCATCTGAATTGCTTCATGAATTGATAGATGACTGTGAGAAAATCAATCTCTTTTACTGATGCATTTTCTGACATGATATGCGGTGTTTCACCATAGTGGAGTCCAGCCAACAGGGTAATAGAGAAGCAGTTGAAGTTATTATACAACAGTTGATTGAACTTTGTGGCTTTAATTGTTTTGCTGTGTGAGTGTAACTGTGTTAATTAATTGTAGTGACACTTCTGTGTGCTTTAGAGCTTTCACGGATCGGCAGTTTACTGTAGATCATTTTTATAGTATTGTGGTTTGTGCCTCTTTTTTCAGCGCTGCTCATTGATATGCACAAGAATAGTTCTTATCCATCTGTTGTTGCTAATGCTATGTTGCTTTTTTCAACTTTAATGATAACATTTAATTAGAATCATGAATCATGTACAGTTTGCAGTTTTCCTGTTCTTTTAATAATAAAACTTCCATCCTCATTTGATCTGCTTAAAACAGAATGGGAGCCATAACCACGATATACAGTATTTGAGTAGGGGAGTTACAGGACAGAAATGCCCATCTAGATGACTGTGTGTCATTGTCCTAAATATATCATCCTTACTTAATACTGATGTTATTAGGATCTCTAATTCTGGATACAAGGATAACTTCAGTTGTAGAGAATGTTATTTATTTACACCATGGATTGCTTATATTTTCATGGATATGTGAACTAGTTCAGGAATTTATGTACACTTGAAATTCAAGCCAGATGACTATAGCATTTATAATGGCATTAAACCAAAAATTAGCAAAGTTCAGGAAACACAGTATTCACACTCCTAATATTATTCACAGTTGATGAACGTATTGGAACTTTAAAATATAGCAGTCAAAGCAATGCTAAAGACAATCCCTACAATCTTTCAAATAAGGAAGGCATTTCACAGATAACTCTTGGTTATACAGAATATTTAATGCATCTCAATTCTCTAGACGGGTTACACAGTTCATCACTTCTGTCCTTATACTTTTGCAAAGATACCAAAATTGCAGATGCCATCATGTCCCATATATTACATTACTGTCTCATTATTATATTTGTATGTTATAAAATACAATTACAAGTGAAATCAGGAACTTAAGCCACATATTACATTACTATCTCATTATTATATTTGTATGTTATAAAGTACAATTACACATGAAATCAGGAACTTAAAACAATGGTTCATGGATAAAATTGTTGACCAGTAAAAATCAGCGTAAACTGCAATAATTATGATACTGATTGCTTAGCCTTGATTCCGTGGTAAGAAGTATTTTGGTGTGCTCATGTGGTAGCGATGTTTCTCTACCCAGTTATGGCCATCAGAAAAGCCTCCAAACCTTTTAAAATAAACGCATAGGCATGATACCTGACGATTTTGCTAGCTGCACATATTACAGTATGTTACAGCAAATATGTAAAATTAAACATAAATTTCACAACACAAGACTGCAAATCAAGTGATGGAAATTACAATGAGACTTTCTATGTGACAAAAAGTAAAAACCTTATCAATAATTTCCTGTAAAAGTATACCAGTAATTGCTATATTAAATATTAACTATGCCAAATCTGTCAATTTACTCAAAGTTACATTTGTGTAGTTGATCATGCTCACATCACAAATGAAATCTTAATCGTGAGATGACTTTAATTAAACATAAACAATGTAACCTTAATGCTATCTGTGTAAGACAACATACCTTCTGTTTAGCAGAAATATAAGTAAACGAGAAAAACAGTTATTAATTATCATCAACCTAAACAAGTACAGTTACCTCGTCGAGAACCTGATGCTCGTGTCAACTTCTTTGGTATTGGTGACAATTCTCTCATTGTCCTTCACATCGTCTGAATCGTCTGGAATGCGAAAACGTCCAACCTGAATTTCAGTGTCACTTAAGCCACCGTGAGATATGCGAGCATATCCAAGCCTGAAATAATTCACCATAATATTATGTCCTGTTTAGACTATCCATGTATGCCGCGAAATCTAACCACTGTTATCAGTAAATTCCAAAAATGAGATGAATACGAAATTTGAATGCTTTCAAAATGAATGAATATTTAAATATGTCTGATGTGTGCATTGCTCTACAGTGGATATCGGTACAATGTGAAAATTGCTTTAACCCCATGGGAGTTCGTCTTCAAAAACAAAAAGGCTACTTGTTTATATCAGATGCTAATGCTATGTTGTAAGAAAGTTATAAGCCGACAATCACATGACCATCCAAAATAACAATTGCATTTAATAATAATAATTATTGTTGTGCACTTTTATAGCACTATTCTAATACTATGATGCACCAATTGATGGTAATCCAAATCATAAAAGACTACATCAATGCTTATACATGATACTATATACTTCAAAATGACCAATTTGCGGGTTGGCCCACTCTGGCGCTAGACACCTCAATTTTATAGCTCAACATTTTTAGCAGAGAAAGACGTAACCCATCTACAATGAAATATACTGAACCTTGTCAAGCCTCGATACATGATGTATTCACACCATCGATCTCTATCAGTTTCATCAATATCTTTTACATTTCCTCCATTGGTCAACTGAACATAGTCACGACTAAAAGGTGCAGAGGTTACATATCCCAGGAAAATTACGGGATTTTCACTAAAACAATTCAAAGAAACGATCCGTAAATGAATTTTCAAAAACAATAAAACTATTACCTAAAAATATCTTCGAGGAACATTAAACTAACAGCAAACAATATTCGCCAGAATTCGTGATCAAATAAAGTTATAACAATAGATGAGAATAACAACAGAGACAAAACAAGAATATTCCGAGTAAATGCTATACTGCAAGATATGAATAGTTAACATATACAATAAAAATGTCATAAATCTAAAAAATTACTAACGCATTTTTTAGTTCATTTGAAAGAAATTTTGCTTGGAGGTCTCGGTCAATCACATCTCGGTCATTTCCCATGTGAGTCACAACCAAATCAACCAAATGACCGGTAAAGTTCACCGTTGCAGTTATCGCAGGTGCAAGCTCACCTGACAGAAAATCAAATCATCAACTTCAAAATGATCAAACAAAAATTTTTAAATTAAAAAAAACAGAACAATGAACTTTTCAAAATGCCATTATTTAAATCAAAGCAAAAATATATAATATTCCACCAATATGTAAGGACATGGTCTTGTCACATCAGCACATGATATCATTGCAATGTGCATGCAGAACAAGTAACCTTTAACCCCTTAACCGTGTATTTAACTGTAACTCAATGTAAAATGGACGGATATATCCGGGATCCCCAGTTAAAAGGTTAAAGGCACAAAATACAAAAGGTGCATAAACAAAGACAAATATTACTGTTGTTCATATTTAAATCATAACATAACTTCCTAATTAAAAACACAAAAGAATTTACCATGAGGAGAAGGCAAAAGATGATGAACTGATTTCACAAATGGATATTTTGACAAAATGAGATTCCTAAAACATTAGGTAATTAGGTACATCATACCACTTAAGTATAATAAGCCAAAACAATATTACATGCTATAACAATGACCATGCTGTAATATTTTTGTTCTGGAAGACAAACTCCCATCACGTTATACAATTTTCACGTCATATCAATTCACGTTATATTGAAAGTGGACTGTATTTGGTAAACTATAACAATCCTCAGCGGAGAAGACAGAATACTCTAACATCCATATTTTAATTGACATATTGCCGAAATTAGCATGCAGTAGTATTCTACTTACCCCCACGTATGGTCTTTAGTTGATGGTCCGAAGTCAACGTACATGCCCAATTTCTCACCAAGCCACATTCCAAGGTCATTGTTACCAAGGTATGGCTTAGAAGCATCGCTCTCCAACAGCGTTATTACATCGGCCTCTGTTTCCCTCAGCATTTCTGCCGATCGTTCGAGACTTGGCCAGCCGACATTGTCGTAGCCAAAATGATATGTCCAAATAGCAGCCGTTAACACATTTCTGGACTGGAAGAACAAACAAAATAACATGAGCAATATTATTTATTACTCAGAATTGCTAAACATGTTACAACAACATCAAAATTATGAAAAACAAGTGTTACGTTGTTGAACAGCTTCCTTAATCCCTTTACTGGAGACCCTGAATAATATACATCCAGTTTACATTGAGTTACAGTTAAATGCATGGTAAAGGGGTTAAAACATTGACCATACTGTTCAAACAGCAAATGAAAGAGATTCATACTACAATGCTCTCAATATTGTCTGCATGTAATTTCTATTCCAGCATTCACTTATCTTCGCTGTTATTGATCAGATATTTTTTTGCAACTGTTCTTAATGCTTTGACTAAGATGGGGCGGGCACGCTTTATTCTTAAAGGGCCACATGAAACCTAATACTACATTATGTGGGCCATCAAAAACAAAAAGCCAAAATGCTTATAATTTAAAGTGAGCAAAACACAAAAGTTGCAAGTACTTTTTCAGAGTTGGAATCCATTACTGCAATGCCTCAATACGATGCAATAACTGTAATAACCTTTTATTATTATTATTATTATTACTATTATTATTATCATCGACAAAAAGCCAAAATGCTTATAATTTCAAGTGAGCAAAACACAAAAGCGCTGTACAGTCAACAGTATGTAATGCCATTACTGTAATGCTTGTAAACAAGATGCAATAAGGTCTTTAAGATAACCTTTTTGCTTGTCAAGACATTTTTGGGGAGAAGCTGGAGGCATGATCCTTCTTTTACTCCAGGCACTACCATCCCCCAGCCCTTTCTAGAATTATCTTACTTTCTGCCGCCAATATGCATGTTTCTAAATGATCTTGTGGGCTGCATTGGAATCCAGTAGCGGGCCGCATGTGGCCCGCAGTTTGCCCACCCCTGGACTAAGATCCACATCATAAGCATCCAGTTGCTGATGAAGTACTTCAGTTATACAGCATTGCTATTTGTTTCACTTCAGGTCTCTTCAAAGTCCAAAGAGGATTTTGAAATTTCTCTCAGAAAGACTCTGATTTCTACCTTAAATGTTTAGAGACATAAAAGAATTATTACCATCAGGAAAAAAGTTAATTTCATACAAAATGATTACATCAAGTCAAAAGGGATCATGCCCAAAACAAACAACAAGAATATCAGAATCATGAAAAATTCATTCACCTTTGGCTGATGTGATACTGTCTGATTTGGATATCGGTGACAGTAACCACCCAATCCACTTGCAACCAACAGAAACAAAACTATGAAAACAGAAACCAACATATCTTTTGTTATCAGGCATATTGTGCTTGTTTAAGACTAGAAGCAAAAATGCATAATGCAAAACTTTAAGGAAATTTTATATAATGAAGGATGATCCTGTATAACATATACTGTATAAGTGTACATTTAAATAGAAGAGAGATAGAGAGTAAAAACAACAAAATTTCTTTTTAAACATACTGTAGATATGAATAAATAAATAAATAAATATTGTAACAAGGAGATGATAAAATATCGCACAAATGTTGTAAACCTGACACACTTAAAGCTATCAGAATCATACTTGTGTCCAACAGGTTCATAAATAAAATTTAAAAATAGTAGAGTATTTCTGACAAAAACTCCGAAACAGGTCAAAGTTTTCTGTTCAAAAGCATAATTCTTATAATGTATAAAAGCTTCACAGCTTCACACACACACACACACACACACATAAGCACACACACACATGCACACACACATAAGCACACACACACACACACATATGCACACACACACACACACACACACACATAAGCACACACATAAGCACACACACATATGCACACACACATATGCACACACACACAAACACACACACACAGGGGTGCTAATGAGGAATTTATGTATGGAGATGCAAAAATACACAAGTATGAAGCCATGCTTTGTAATTATGTGTCATATATTAAAATGTGTAGCCCTACTCAATAGACCAGACCCTCTAAGCACAGTTTCATTTGAAGAATTCTCCTTTTTATCCTTATCTTCTGGTGCTGTACAAAAAAACAATAATATACATACAGTCAGACAATATATTGATATTGATGAGTTAGTTCTCTGTCCTAAGCCACATTCAATTGGCTTTCACCACCTGGGGAAGAAGAGAGCAAAGTAATTTCCTGGTGCCTTCCTTATAGACATTAAGTTAACCCTATTGCCTCGTAAGGCCAATATTTTGGCTTCATAACCTATTGGTTATACGGATTGCCAAGGTCAAATGGTTAAGTAAAAAAATTATTATCCAATTACCAGAGATAATGGAATCATTAATTAGATAATTAGATAATTAGAAAATGAACTGAACAAAGTTCAGTGAACAACACACACACAAAATGGAATTGTAAAATAGTACAGCTATCAGGATATGACATGTTTTACTGAGAGAAGAAACTTATCCATATGCAATGCTTGATTATCTTATAAACTGACATTCACTTCAAACACAGTCAAGTGCACACACACACACACACACACACACACACACACACACATAACTGCACAGAGCACATCTGTCACTCATCCATATATTATTATTATTATTATTATTATTATTATTATTATTAACATACTGATAAATGTGGTAACTTGTCCAAACGAACTGCGTGAACACATTACAAATTTACAAATAACTCGTTCGATAAAACCATGTTTTAAGTCTTTCTTTAAAAGTCTCCAAAGTCGGAGAGAGCTGTATTGATGGAGGTAGACAATTCCATGCCCGAGCCGTGGCCGCGGGAAATGCTCGATCTCCAACAGTTTGGAGGCACGTACTCGGGATCACCAATAATATATTAGTGCATAAATCAAAAAAAGGTAAGGTAAAGGTATACTACATAGGCCGACGTGCAGGCTGTCGGAGAACCGAAGGGCTAGCGCCTTCAGTTATACATGGCAACAGATGAATGAGGGCGGATTGCCAGCCTTTCCCTCGCCGCCTTTCCTTCCACCGAGTTAACACCCGATGTACTCATTCACAGCTGAGTCGATTGGGGGCACATGGGAAACAACCTAAAATTTCTGCTGTGGCCAGGAGTTGAACCACGGACCTCAAGATTGGCAGACCAGTGTGCTAACCACTGTTCCACCGTGCACCACAGTACAGATCAAAAGACTCACCAAATAACAGAGCCGCTGCAAAAGTCACAGCCACAGAAACAATCAACCACGACGTCTTTTCTCGGGTGAACGTTCCTCCAGGGACAAAGTTGTATGCAACCGTCCACACGGAGAAAAGCATCTCGATCAGCCAGACGAGTACGGCAAGTGACGCAGTCTTGGCCGGCGGACAGAGAGAAAGCCGATATAGAAATTCGGGCCAGATGGACATTGTGTAAACGGCAAAGACTAATCCACCTTGAAAACAATAAAATATCCAGTTCTACTATGATTTGTTCAGAAATTAAGTATTGAAAATTGAACAGTTTGCAGTTACCAGAATCATTAAGCAGCTCCCACAGTCATCATAAATAGAAACTTAAGAAGACATTAAATTAAAAAGAATTGCCAAGAAGCGAATGAAACATTTTGATAATTACGCACTTTGAATTCAACTTGCAAGCCATAAACCAATCAGTTCAGTGGCGTAGCTAGGACTTTCAGGCCCTAATGCAAAAGTTATTAATGGGCCCCTTCAACTTAAAAAGTCACAACATGACAAACAGTGCACTAAGGCTTAAACAATTTTAACACTTAATAATAACCCATCGTCTGTCACCAGAAACTGAAAACTGTAAAACGGCTTTGTTTTTGTAGCGCCGTCATATTTTATACCTACCAAATTGATCTGATTAAGACTGATTTTTAATGGTGTTTTTAATTATTTACTTTTGTTATTATTTACTTTCTTTTTTACATTGGTGGTCAAAAAGGGCCCCAGTTATTCTGGGCCTTAATGCCTTGCTTATTCTTGCTATAATGGTAGCTAAGCCTCTGAAATCAATATCTCTTTAGTAATTCAGTTCTCGTCTTCCATTAGAATAGCAATGTTAGCCTATGATCAATAACTTTAAAGATAATAGCTGTAACCTGCAAATCCACTCCAAGTAGGACAAAGATAAAGCAAAAGAAACGCGACACTCCCCACCAACCACCAGACTAAACTTCTAGTCACATGACTACACGACGACAGAATGACTCCAAACCACAGAGCAACAAGAACAGCAGCACTAAGGAATATATAATCACAAATAATTAAGGCATAAACAGTAAATGTAAATACATGAAAACAAAAGCTCATAAAGAATTTAAACAAAGGAATTTACATTATCTGAAATTACTATGGGAAGATGGCAGAGAGGTGGGAAGATGGCAGACAGGTAACACGCCAGAGAGGCATGCTGATGGAACGAGATCAAGTCCCGCTGGAGCCCTAAGGTTGACTCGGCCTTACCGCTAGTGGGTGGCGGTAAAAACGAGCAGCAGTGCTAAGCTGCAAGGTAAAACATGGGTCTAGGGAAAGTAATGGCGACCTACCCCAGCTTAATGGCTTATACCACCTACTGTACGTCGCTGATTGCCTAGATTGTAAATAAGCGTCAGATCCCAACGTTCGAACTCGAGTACGGACCTCCCTTTACCTTTACTTAAAATTACTTAAAATTGTAAAAAAAATTACACTGCACCGAGCTTACCCCCAAGGATATGGCATAGGCCCAGTTGCAGGATAGCCTCTGACAACCCATCGGCATATCACAGACACCTCGCCAAACAGAGCCTGTGTCACATAGAGGAGGCTGCCAAAGCCAAATCCCATGGGAATCCAGCGCCATGATGAGTCGGATTTTGTCGGCTTTCTTATGCCTACGTCATCGCCTACCAACAAACACATCTTCATCCGCGAATGTCAACAACCGTAGGACCGTAATTCTCATTCGTCAAATTAGCCATGCCGTAGTTTAAGCTAACACTTCCATTCTTTATACTATTAACATCTTAAATGAATCTAATAGTTTCTGCAAACCATTAACATTTGAAAAAGCATTGTTACCACAATAATAAATCAGACAGCAGTTCATTAAATCACAGCCTATGTAACAATTTACTACTTAAGCCCAAATGTTAACCCTTTCGCCCTGTAAGACCGATATTTCGGTTTCATAACATAATGGTTACATGGATCGCCAGGGCAAAGGGTTAATTATTACCTGAGACAATCTTGTCTATAACAGCCACAGCACTAACAGCTATGATGACTGAGTTTGATCCTGAAGTCCACCATGCTGGGACAAAAGTTGTAAACCAAATACGACCCGCGAGAAATGCAAAGAGGCCGAGCACAAGACCCCAGATAGAAAGAGCTCTAAAACGGCACAAAAAACCTTATTAATAATAAAATGATGTGATGAACAAAATTTGTAATTACTTGTATAAGCATTTATGCCTGTCTACCAGTACATCTGTACACTTTAATAAATGCAAATTTTGAAGTAATTTCCTAGGAAATAATAAAAGTAAATTATAAATTCCATTTTACTGTAAGCATACCTATAACAATAATTATCTCACTTTTACTTTGCTTACTGTTGTTGATATTTCTCACATTTCAAAATTAAAGAATGGTCTTAATATGCTGTACTTAAACAATGGAGAACTGATGCAAGATAGAAATTTCTAGGGATAATAAACGTTTACTTCTCAGCAGTAGATAAAAAATGGCACAAAGTGGTATGCAATGCCGGTAAGAAATAGGAACATCACCATCTTTGGATCATTTCAAATTTTTAAGAAATGAAGCAATGATGTCCATGGAAAATTGTTATTTTGGGGATATTTCAAATGCCTATGATGTATTTACCACAAATTTAAAGACTATCAAAATATGTTAACAATTAAATGGTCCTTAAACTGGAAGCAAAAGGAAACATTATCTGTTTGTTTTAGAAGTGATACTATTTTATGAATCTAGTCAGTTGATTAGTCACTAAATTCATGTCAAGAAATTTATGATTTTGTAAATTTTGGCCAGAACTGAAATCTAGCCCTGAATCAATGGCATGTCAAATTGGACAAAAGTGTGCTATTTGATTCTCAACTGATTTTTATGGTCCATAAAAGGGCATTAATCTCCTTCCTGAGCTCAAAAATCTGTGCCATAATTCAATAAGAAATAGGTGCTATAATATGGTTCTCATGTGCATATTTTATTGTATTCATTATGCGCGTCGCCTCTGAAAAATGGCAAAATTTGCCGCTGTAGGCCTATATTTATTCACACTATTCAATATTCACATAATATTAATAAGCCTATAGCACAATTTTTAGACATTCTAATGTAAGTTCAGAGTATTTATCTCAGAATTGTACCTGCAAAAATTGTCAGAAAGTATTAATGGAAAAAATATTTTAGTCTAAAAATGCCATCCTCAAAAAAGTGCTGTCCCCGTTACTTTTCCTATGCCTAGGACCGGCCTGTAAATAATGACCCATAATCATCATCATAACTGCATTATTAGACTTGAAAAAAACAGTAAATAAAACTTTTGCCTTGTGTCAAACCTCTGTTTGGATGAAGAACTGAAAATGGATGCAGAGAACACAAGCATAACAGAGGAACAGCCAAGACACAGAGTAATCAGTCGCTGGAGTGTTGATGGAGCTTGGAAGGACGCAAGACTTGCCACTGATATTAGCCTACAGTTGCAGCACTTCATAATTAATGATAGAAACAATGTAAGAAAAAGTACTTATCAAGAAAAATTTGCCTAATACTAGAAAATCCAAACAATGCTCTGATGGGGTGAAGAAAAATTTTCAGAGAAATACACTTCTTCATTGCAGAAATGAACAACTTCCAATCTGTAAGTAAAGAAGCTGCCAAATACTGAAAAAAGTCCAAACAAAATGTCTTTGATAGCAACACATACTACTTTTCACATCAATATAAACTGCTCAATGACTAAAGTCATCACTGGTACAAACAAGATTATCAAGATAGCATTGTGAAAAGCAACAAGGAGTGACAAAATGCTAGTGCAACAAATGACAAAATCATTCTGTTGAGAGAGATAAAAACACAAAAGACTTTCATCAGCTTGATCATGTGACTTAAGAAGACCTATGGTCAGAAATTGTCAAAGTCAGGCTAATTGAAAGATCAATTACATATGTCTATGATAGGAATCAATGGAAACCTTATAGTAAATATAATAATAGTAAACAGGTTTTAGGCCATGATTACTGTCTCTGTACCTTCAAGCCTGCAAATAGCAGAGACATTTCACAGTAAGTTACATAATAACAGATCTCTTACACAATTTCGGTACTTCCATAATGCTAATTTATATAAAATTGCTAAGCATAAAACAATCCAATATCTGAAAATACTTAATCAAATATCATATGGATGATGTTACCAAGAACTCCCAAGAACTAAATATCAGGTTACTTTTAGAACCATTCACACAAGAAGCTAATACTGTCCTTGTTGTCAAAATTCATCTCATCTATTTACTATTCAATCATTAAACAAATGTTGTTTGGGTATAATTTCCTTCTTAACCCCTTAACTAGGGATCCCGGATATATCCGTCCATTTTACACTGAGTTACAGTTAAATACACAGTCAATAGGTTAAAACAAATGTGACATGTTCCGAAGAACTAGTATACTGGGAAAAAATCTTGAAAATGGCACCTTCACTTTAATAGCCCATATCTTGTAGGTCCCAGTTAAATCTTCCCTTACTATAATCTTTCTGTAAGATCACATAAGCTAAGCATTGTTTCAATTGAAGGTCAAGAGCATGGGTTGGATTTTCCACAGCTGGAAATACAAAAAATGCAATACTATAAAAATTAGGTTGATAAATTAAAAACACTTGAAAGCATCCAATGCATGAATCTGACCTGAGCACAGCCGTAGACCAACGATTACACAAGAAATCTCCGAGCTTTGGAATCCCTATGAGCAATGGACTGAAAAGAGCCAAGGCAAATGCCTCATATCCAGAAATTTCAAGTTCATTTAGAGGATAGAACCATATCATGGGAGCCAATGCTTGGAACAGAGTCCAAAACAGATGACCTACAATTTATGTAAAATGTTTATGAGACTAAAACAATCAAGATTTATAGGCATGATTATTTTGAGCATACTCACAATTGAAAGGCTTCACTTTTGATCAGCAACTTTTTATTAATGTGACATTCAAAACAATTTCAAAAATAAATGCATTAATAAAAAGCTCCAAAGCAAATTTACCGGTAGTAAAATGTTTCACATTAAGGATCTAATTTAATCAGATCCTAATTAAATCAAATTCATGTCTTCTGATATCAAAACAAATACTGATATCAATATATCTTATATATATATATAATATATAATATACTATATAATATCCATACATATACTACACTGATCACTAAATCTATAAATAAATACAAATACAAATAACAGAAATAGGTCACGATGTTAATCAAGGAGAGAAAGGAAACCCAATGAAGAGGTATTGCAAATGGCAAATACAGAAAGATGGTTTGTCAACATGTGCAAAATAAGGAAGCTGCAATATTTTGGGTATGTACAACATTGTACATACCTAAAACTGTCTCTCGTATCAGTTCTCTCATTTTTGCTCAACTGAAACAGACACAAATAAAACACTCTTATTGAATTTCAGAAGCACACCATACACAAGTAAGGTTTAAATACTCGAGTTATTAAGACACTTCATTCACTCTGCTAGACTTTCGGAACAACACTCAAAATATATAAGCTACTATGATTAATTATCGGATAAAGACAGATTTTTCAACCTGAAATATTCTGGCAGTCAAAAAACACAGACAATGAATATTCTACAGCACCATCTGAATTATGCATCAGTTGACATCAATTTGACATCAATTTGAAGGTTAGTTTGAATTATGTCAATAAGAGTTTTCAAACTGAGCTCCAATGGATCAGTCTGGTGCACTGCCCAGTTCTGGCAAACAAGTGTGTCATTTATTATAGAGTGCTGAACAGCTGAAATACAACTATTTTTATCGATTCTGTAAACAATCACACCCACCCACCCCAATAACAATTTCTCACTAGTTTTCACAAATCTCAACCTGAACAGGGGTCAAGCCCACGCCCCACTCATGGCTATGATAATAATTGTCATCAAGCAACATCTTTGATCCCTTTCAATTCCGGATTTAATCCAGGTCATCAGATCTCTCAGATATCATCCTTCTTTCTTGAATGAAATGGCTCACAAACCTTAGTTTACTCATACCTTTATTCAGTGTTGGAGTTGCCAGAGGGGGCAGATGTTGAACCCCCCCCGCTAACTTTGGAACCCTCACAAAAATTGCATATCGGGTACATGCAGTCTCTGTCATTCATTGAATTTCAGTCCTCAACCCCCCCCCAACCTCAAATTTCACAACTCAACACTCAATTACCGTTCGCAATGGGTGATGTTACCATTGCCCCCTCCGAGTGCGTGCGGCTGTTGGGGGTCCTCTTTGATGGGACTCTTTCATTCGAGCCACACGTAAACGATGTGATCAGGCGATGCCACTTTCAATTGAGAAGGATCCGATCAGTCCGGCGATATCTGCCTGTATTCGGAGTGGTACACTTGGTCCGGGCCTTGGTCCTAACTAGGATCGACTATTGCAATAGTGTCCTGTTGGGCCTCCCGGTTAGCAAACTTGATCGGCTGCAGTCTGTTCTGAATCTCTCGGCGAGGATTGTGTTCGGATGTCGCTGGTGCGAACATGTAACACCACTTCTCAGGGATCGTCTACATTGGCTCCGAGTCCCTGAGCGGATTGTGTTCAAAAGATGCTGGCTGACGTACAGAGTGCTGCATGACCCGTGCTGTCTTGAGTACCTTGCCTCTCTTGTAAAGAGACCGCAGGGTAATGACAGGAGATCGTCGCTCCGCTCGAGTCGTGGCGTTAAACTTCACGTTCCTCCCCCATCCAAGACCGCCAAGTTCGGAGAGAGATCCTTCACTAGGGGTAATCCTATCTTGTGGAACTCTCTTCCTGATGAGACCACCGTGGCTGATACTCCCGAGCATTTCATCACGAGATTAAAAACGCATCTGTTTAGGTTGGGTTATAGTTGAGATGTTAAAGCGCTTTTGTTGTGGGCCTCAGCCTTGTTACAGCACTATAGAAATCGTCTAGGAATGAATGAATGAATGAACACTGCCTTTACTTATTACTTCCATCCAGGTTACATATGGATATCCGCACGTTGCATGCAGCTGCTTTCTTAACAAAATTAAATGACAAGCATCCTCCTTTCTTCGGCCCAAAGTCTGGATCTTCTATCCAAGTTGCTTATTCTGCATGTAAGATATTAGACTGGGTGTGCATATGCTTAATGAGCTTTGATATATGAAAAGTACATACTCCAAAATTAGAAATTACTGATATTAAGTATGAAATCTGTTATATAAATGATCAATGAGAGTGGTGCTTCGTAATTTTTCTGCCTATTCATTATAGCACGAGTCAATATTAATTTTCCGTGAATGAATATCGAAGTCATCATCATCAACATCATCAACATCATCACTATACATTAGAAATTTGAAAATATTCCATTGCATCTCTTGACTAGCTGTGCTTCAATGCCAGCTCTCTTGATACAATCGTCCCCGCCGTTTCTAAGCATTCTCTGCATAATGCCATCAGAGCAGACGGGTGTCTGCTGCCCTGGTTGATCAGCTGCCAGGGGTCCACATTGACTCCCGTTACGCCACTGCGCAGAATTGTGTCGATTTAAATGACGACTTAGATCATCTGACATGCCGGATGATGCAATCAACCACAAAATAAAAAAATGAAATATACTATACATCAAAACAAGTCATGAAAATCAAGACTGCACATCGGTGAAGTGAACATGAAAGCCCTGATGATCACCACAGACGCAACTGCCGGGTTCTTCCAATAGCCAAAACCATTCAACTTAAACGGGTTTTCACTCAAAATAACTCAGAATCACACACCTTCATATACTAAAAAGCAAGCAATGACTGAAGGAGAAATCATAAATTTAGGTCGTTAATAAATTTAATTTAACAAGGCACTTTCTAAATACCTCTATTAACGCTCAAAAATGATTCAACTAGATTTTATTTTACTCCAAAATAACTCATGTAAGTAAGTCACAAAATCCTTCATTTCTATACTAAAAAGCAAACAATGACTGAAGGAAAAATCAGCCTCTAAAATAGCTTGGAAATCTGGGATCAGCCAGGCAATTTCAATTTCCGAACAGTGAGGCTTTCTTGTTACAGCTATGGCGGAAATGATTTCCAGAAACAGGAAGGATTTAAGCTTAGACCTGAAGACTTGAGGAGATAGTGCAAAATTATAGGAAATGAGGAATCAGATTTTAAAGTGTTTTGAAGGAAGTTCCAGAACAGGTGCAGTAGCATATGAGAAGGCACGGTTGCAAATTTTCAGGGATGACTGATTTAGCACAGAAAGATGAGATGACGAATGTGTGGGTTGAGGGGTTAATAGTGATCTAAGGTAGACAGGTTTTGATGACTGAAAGCTATTGTAAATTATTATCTTATATTGGATACGTTCTGTTATTTTAAGCCAATGTAATGATTTTAGTATGGGTGAAATATCAATTTAGGTGACTTAGTAACAGCACGAATTAAAAGTTTTGTATTGATTGCAATTTGTTGATTTTGGGAAAATTATAGTAAAGGGAGTTACAGTTCTAATTTGGAGTGGACTATAGAGGTGGCGATTGTGGAAAATATCAAGACAAGGACGAAAAGCGAAAGGTCACGAATATGAATAAAGCAGGCTTTTGAAAGTTGGGAATTTGTGATTCGAAGTTTAGAAAAGAGTCAAATTTGAATCCGAGATTTCTAGCAGTTGGAACAGGGATTATTGTGGTTCCAGGAGCCAAAAACTAGTTTAGGATTGTCAATTTTTTGAGTTGTTGGGGTAGTCCGATTAAAAGAAACTCTGTCTTAGATGGGTTGAGAAATAGATGACATCCATGCAGAGATTGACAAAATTCAAGCTCAATAATAGAAGCATTGAATGAAAGAGGTGAGAAGGAAAGGAATAGCTTCGGCATAGAGTTGGTGGTTTAATTTGAGGGAATTAATTAGAGATGAAAGTGGTGTGGTGTAAAAGGCTGAACAGTACAGGCCAGAACAGATCCTTGAGGCACTCCATAATCTATAATATGAGAAGGAAAATTTGGCCAAGACAGGACACTTGAAAAGACCGAGATTTGAGATAAGATGCAAACCAGTTGTGAGCCTTTTCAGATATGCCAAACCAGAGAGAGTCGCTCGAGCAGAATTTTGTGATCTATGGTATCAAATGCTGCAGAGAGATCAAGGAGACAAGGCCAGTAACTTGGCGAAGACCAATTGCAGTTAAGAGTCTGTCATAAATGTAGGCGAGGACAGTTTCAGTTGAGTGATGTTTAGTGTAGGCAGATTGATGAGCATTATATAGTGAGTTACTTGAAAGGTGTTCATTCAGTCTGGAAAGCACAATTTTTTTAGTAAGTTTTGATAGAAGAAAAGATTTGAGATGGGGCGATAGTTAAGATCTTCTCTGTCAAGACCAGGCTTTTTAAAGGAGTGACAAAAGAGTTTTTGAATGCGGATGGGAAAGTGCCTGAGATAAGAGAGAGGTTGATGATTCTAGTTATAATAGGCGTAAGCAAACACACTGTTTGAGTAAAGAGGTAGGTATGGGATCTAGATCACATTGTTTGTTTTAATAAGGATAGTAGAAGTTTGGATACCTCTTCTTCAGTTGTAGGAGTGAAGCTGGATAAATTGCATGGAGGTTGTGGGGAGGAGGATAATGAGGAGAGGTGGTTTGAGTAATAGTGAAAGACTTGAGGACACTGCGAATCTTGGAGATTTTTACAGAGAAGAACTTAGCAAAAGATTCAGCAAGTTCTGACAGGGAAATGGATTGAGGGAGAGGTTTTGAGTCTTTGCGATGGAAAAGATCATTTACAGTTTTCCAGAGCTTACGTGGATTTGAGCTATTTGTTGAAATGATGTTAGAATAGTACTTTTTTGGCAGATGTAAGGAGATTATGATAGCGGTTGGTGGTGGAAATTTAAAAGGTCAGATGGAGAATGTGTTTTATGGTAGGTTCGCTCAAGACGTCTGCATGAAATGACTTGAAAGCAATGAAAGAGTTATACCAGGGTTTGCTGTTATGAGACGAAAAAGGTCTAGTGATGATAGGAGCATGTTTATTGAGAAGACCAGAAAGCACAGAATTGTATTTATCGATCAGTGATGACAGGGTAGTAGGGGTGTTAGTAATTAGGTCAGATGACTTAATGTTATCACAGAACAAGGCAATGTCAATTTTGTTGAGACGGCGGAATGAGTAGGTGCCACGAGGTGGAGGAGTTGGTGAGCAGATACTTAAAATGGTGAAGATGGGAAAATGATCAGATGGAGAGACTTGACTAATTGCTGAGATTGGAGATAATGATGAAGAAGATGACGTGATAAGTAGATCTAAAGTGTGTCCAAAAGTGTGAGTTGGAAGAGATATGTGTTGCGTGAGGTTTGTCTGTGTGAGCAGCTGCATGAATTGGGTAGAGTTAGGATCATCACTCTTGTCCACGTGTAAATTAAAGTCGCCAGTAATTAAGAATTCGTGTGGAGTTGTAGCTGCAGAGCCCAAAAAAGAGGTAAATTCATCAAGGAATGTCACAAATGAGGCTGAGTATTTTGATGATAATGGGGGACGATAAATGTTAAAAATAGTTAGTTTTGAGAGAGGAAGATTGAGGGTGACTAATGAGCATTCAAATGAAGAGAAATTCATTGAAGAGGAATTGCTAATTTGTATATGATCACGAATAAGAAAAGCAGTGCCTCCACCTAGATTAGAAGAACAGTTGGTAAATTTTTTCAAACGGGGAAAGCTCAAGAGGGAAAAGCATGCACTTGTACTCGCGAGTTCCAGAAACGGCTTTCCCGAAAATATCATATAAAAAGGTATTGCGCCGTCTGGCGAACGTTGGTTGAAGATAATCTTCTGAGCTTTGAATGAATGGCAGAACAAAAGCTCTGATTCAATTCGAATTAAAAGTATTGGAAATAGATTAGGCAAAATTATTCGGATTTTTGCTAAATAAGACGAAAAGAGAAAAATAGATATTGAATTTTTTGGAAAATTGCCTCTTTAAGATTTTTGCAAGAAACATACCTTTATTACGAATCTTAAAAACGCTATGAATGTGGCAAATTCGCTTAACCGTTAGGTTTAAACGTCACCACAATAAATTCCCTATTGCTAGTGGAGTTTCAGAGCAAAATGGTCGGAATGCGCTTTCCTTGCGTTATTGCGAAATAAGATTAATTTTAAAAGTACCATAGGCCAGGACTTCACAAACTTTTTGGAACTGTGCAACTCACGTCTGCGGCGATGTAACACGCCGTGACTCTGCAAACTTATTGTCGACTAAAATTGGATAGAAGTTTCATAAAGCATTTTAATATAGGCCTAAGCTGTGCATGGAGAATTGCGGGCATATAAATTTCTTAAAACCTAAGTCTACTTGCAACTTTCAAGCTTGTGACATTGTGGTATTGGCTAGAAAATGAATCTAATTTCGTCTTAACCCGCGACCCACTAGACTAAGCCCCGCGATCCACTTTTGGGTCACGACCCACAGTTTGGGAAACAGTTGATTAGAGAAATACCATCTAGACCTGATGATGCGCATTAAGAGTCATCTTCTTGAAGGAAGCGTAACTGACCTGGATCGAATGGGCACATATAGTAGAGTTCGGAGAAAACTCTAAATGGCATGGAAATCATAACCCCTTTGCAAATTTGTAACGCTTGATTTGTGATCAGGGGCGGTTCCACGTTGGGGACGACTGGGGAGTGGGGATGCATTCCCCCACCCACCCAATGTTTATTCTAGGCCTGTTTGGGGTGAATCCCCCCCCCCGTTATAAAATTCCTCCCAAAATTTGTATATGTTGGTTTGGGGGATGGAAATCCCCATCCAAAGCGTGGAGAGACAAATCTTGTCGCCCCCAAAAACATTTCAAACTTCCCCCCAATGTCAAGGTGGCTAGAATAAATACTGCCCCCACCGACCTTCTTTGCTTGTCAGTTAGTCTTTTTCAGGGTTTACTGGGCCCGGGGTCGTTACATTTCTCCTAGCTTCTGTGTGCAAAACTGCTGACAGGGGCGGATTAAGGTCGCTCGAGGCCCTAAGCAGAACAGTCATCGAGGCCCTTTGCTATATGTAGCAATTTTCCAGAATTCACCTCATTTGCCCTCAAGACTCAAGTATAAACCGATAATGCAATAAATGACAATCAAGAAACTACTTATACTGAACAAAAACTATATCTATAATATTAAGATCATTGCTCTGTATGTCTGTTACCTTCAAGCGTTCTGATTGGCTGGCTGTGTGAGCGTTCTGATTGGTTGGCTGTGTGACGTTCTCGTTCGATACCTTCAAGCGTTCTGATTGGTTGGCTGGGTGAGCGTTCTGATTGGTCGTTCTGGAACCTTAGGCTTCGCGAAGCGAACGGCGACGCGAAGCGAACGGCTTCGCGAAGCGAACGGCGACGCGAAGCGTTTGACGAAGCGTACGTTGTAGCGCCATAGTGTGTACAACTCGCGAAGCGAACGGCGACGCGAAGCGAACGGCCACGCAAAGCGAACGGCCACGCGAAGCGTTTGACGAAGCGTACGTTGCAGCGTCAGAGCTTGGCTACGTGGCGTATGTACATCATTGAAACGTTGTTCAGCAGCATGAATTCAATTATTGGGTTTTAGTATTATCCTGCACTGCGAGCGCGAGCGAAGCGAGCATCTTTCTAGTATCGAAGTAAATCATGTGAAAGGCATTCATATATATAATGTTTAATCACATGTTTAAAAGAACTGCTTTCTTGATTTACGAAGGGCGAAATCATTGATGACGTCCTCGAAGTCTAGCTCGCGAAGTTTTTCATACTCGATGCATATAAGGCTGAGTGGTTGAAGAGAATCTTCTGAAATTTGAATGAATGGCAGAACAAAAGCTCTGATTCAATTCGAATGAAAAATATGGAAAATATATTAGGCAAAATTATTCAGATTTTTGCTAAATAAGGCGAAAAGAGAGAAATAGATATTGATTTTTTTGAAAATTACCTCTTTAAATTTTTGCCAGTAACATTACACGTCTTAAAAATCCTATGAATGTGGCAAAATCGCTTAACCGTTAGGTATTGGTCTCCTCACAATAAATTCCTTATTGTTATTGGAGTTTCAGAGCAAAATGGTCGGAATGCGCTTTCCTTGCGTTATTGCGAAATAAGATTAATTTTAAAAGTACCATAGGCCAGGACTTCACAAACTTTTTGGAACTGTGCAACTCACGTCTGCGGCGATGTAACACGCCGTGACTCTGCAAACTTATTGTCGACTAAAATTGGATAGAAGTTTCATAAAACATTTTAATATAGGCCTAAGCTGTGTATGGAGAATTGCGGGCATATAAATTTCTTAAAACCGAAGTCTACTTGCAACTTTTGAAGCTTGTGACATTGTGGTATTGGTTAGAAAATGACATTTTAGAATTTCGCGCTATCCCGCGACTCACTAGAATGAGCCCTGCGACCCACTTTTGGGTTGCGACCCACAATTTGGGAAACAGTTGATTAGAGAAATACCATCTAGACCTGATGATGCGCATTAAGAGTCATCTTCTTGGAGGAAGCGTAACTGACCTGGGTCGAATGGGCACATATAGTAAGGATCGAAGAAAAACTCTAAATGACATGAAAATCATAACCCCTTTGCAAATTTGTGATGCTTGATTTGTGACCAGGGGCGGTTCCACGTTGGGAACGACTGGTGATGCATTCCCCCACCCAGTGTTTATTCTAGGCCTGTTTGGGGTGGGGGATTACCTTCCCCAAGTTATAAAATTCAACCCAAAAATTTGTATATGTTCGCTTGGGGGATGGAAATTCCTCCCCCCTCCAAAAGCGTGGAGAGACAAATCTTGCCCCCAAACATTTCAAACTCCCCCCAATGTCAAGGTGACTAGAATAAACACTGCCGCCACCGGCCTTCTTTGCTTGTCAGTTAGTCTTTTTCAGGGCTTACTGGGCGATGTTGGTCACCACAGGACAATAAAGTAGATCAGCTCACATTTCGCGATACCCATTTTAAAAAATACTTCTGTGTGCAAAAACTGCTGACAGGGACGGATTAAGGTCAATGCAAAACCTAAGACCTCCTTGGACAAGAAGCCTGCAAAAACAACTCTTGCAATCTTTGTAAAGGGGTTGTGACTTCATGCCTTTAAAGTTTCTCTTGGAAGTTCGAACCTTACTAATTGCCCATTCGATCCAGGTCAAATAAATAGTTTTATATACGTGGCTGCTGTTTGGGGTCTCCATGCAGGAAGATGACCTTTAATGCGCATCATCATGTCTAGGTGGCATTCCTTTAATTCAGTGTTTCCCAAAAGTGGGTCGCAGGGTTCAGCCTAGTGGGCCGCGGGCTAGCGCGAAATTCGATTCAAGTGTCTTTTTCTAACCAATGCCACAATGCCACAAGGCTGGAAAGTTGCAAGTACAGTGCAGACTTAAGTCTTAAGATATATATATATATATATATATATATATATATATATATATATATATATATGCAAATCCTTCATATGCAGTTTATATTAAAATGATTGGTAATGCAATGTAGCATTTGTATAGCGCCTCTTTTATTTCTACTCAGAGGTGCTTCTGACATTGGAGTCACGTGATAAAGTAGTGGGATTTTTGCTTTTGCACTGCACACAGCGAGGAGTAAGAAGTGATGCCCGAATGGATGGGTTCAAGGCATTCCAGAGGGAGGGTCCAGCATTGGCGTAGCGAGGGGGCAGTGGGGGAGAATCGCCCCGGGCGGCACTTGCTCTAGGGCTGGCATTTTCGAAGATAACGTTTTTTACTTGTAAAGTTAGTTGTTATAACGTTTAACGTTTTTTGCTTGTCAAGAAATTTAGCAAGTTGAGAGATAAGGTTTTTTTGCTTGTCAAGAATTTCAGGAAGTATGACGGCCTTTTTGGTTGTCAGATTTTTCGGAGGCGGCACTTTTTTCGCCCCAGGCGGCACTTTGCCTCGCTACGCCACTGGAGTCCAGTCACTGCAAATGCTCGACGCTGGGTAAGAGCAGAGCGTGCCCTGGGAACATAAGCATTCTTCCGATCAGTGGAGCGGAGCAGGCGATGTGCAGTGGAAGATGGTGATTTGAAAGCTCAATAATGTCAAACGGTGTCTGACCTCGAAGTGCTGCAGAAACAATAATTACTTGTTTAATTAATTTAATTTTAATTAGTGTTTTATTAAACTTTTATGCAATTTTAGTCGACAGTAAGTTTGCAGGGTCACGGTACGTTACAAAGCCGCTGCATGACGCAAGTCGCACAGTTCCAAAAGTTTGGGAAACCTTTGCCTATAGTACTTTCAAACATTAATCTTATTTATCAATAACGCAAGAAAAGCGTATTCCGAGTCTCCGACCATTTTGCTCTGAAATTAACCCACTAACAATAGGAATTTCTTTGTTACCTACATTTCAACCTCTCGGTTAAGCGATTTGGCATACTCATAGAATTTTTAAGACGCGAAATAAAGGTATGCTACTGGCAAAAATTTTAAAGAGATAATTTTCAAGAAATCTCAATCTCTATTTCTCTCCTTTTGTCTTATTTTGCAGAAATATTAATAATTACGTATAATATATTTACCATATTTTTCATTCGAATTGAATCAGAGCTTTTATTTTGCCATTTATTTCAAACTCAGAAGATTCTCTTCAACCAACGTTCGCCAGACGGCGCAATGCCTTTATTGATATGATATTACTTGTTGTTATTAGGGTCGCGACACGTTACATTATTGCATAACCGCAGAAGTGGGCCGCAGTTCCAAAATGTTTGGGAAACCCCTGTTCTAATTGATTCCTTCTCTTGTTCTTCAACATATTCATTCAGCTAAATTGCGGTTCACAGTGTGCGCTGAATGTCAGACATGTTCGGATGTTCCTCCTATATCGATCCATTCGATTTCCTAGATCTTGAAACTGTTCAGTGTTCACAGTCAAGTGCAACCATGAACTCTTAAATGAAGTCGCTGGTCGTTTTCATTTCAAACATAGGCGTAAACTTCTATTAGGCCTCTATAGTTTAAGTGCCCCATTTTTTAGACGCTACAATATGGAATAAGGAGGTACAGGGCTCGGTTACCCATTTTTCTTCCACGTTTAGACTATACGTCAATGATTTCAAATCTCTAATTTTGAAGACATTTCTATTGCTGGCTTTCTGTTCTTTTAATTTTATCGATATTTGGAGACGCGTGCTTTGCACAAATCATTAAATAAAAGACATTTTGCCCGTAGTCTAGAGTCTAGACCAGAAGTTTGTAATCGTAGGGAGTCAATACAAGTTCACAACAAAGCGTATCTTTATTAATATTAAGCTTACATGTATGATATGCAGGGTTATTTCTGGGATTAGAAATTTGGGGGTTGTCGGTATATTTTGGGGGTCCATCCTTTGCTGGAAAAACCTGACAAGCAAAAAGAAGGTCGTCACAGGCTCAGATTTGGGGGTGTCCGTCTCAAGTTACGGGGGCTGTTGGAGGGTGTTAGGGGTGAAAAATATCCCTGATGACATGGGACCAATGGAAAAATTTTCAAAAATTTGCGCGCTTCATATTTCCTCTGTGCTTTGCTTTGCGACCTCTCTGCGCACGCCCATGCACGTGCACCGCTTAGAGGGAACATTGGCTATTGGTCTTCTGCTGATGTAGCTACTGTAACTGCTCAGTGCTCACTGCGTTTCGAATTTTTATTATAATAATCAGTGGCGACGCCAGACGTTTGAGAGTGGGGGGGGGGGTTATTGCGAGCACGTTGAGAGGGTCTGGGGCAGAGCCCCCGGTGGGTCAGGGGGTCAGAGGCGAAGTCCCTCTGAAGCTGAACAACTTTTACTGATGACGTTACGATCAGTTAACATAAAATATTTAACCCTTTTCCGGCCAAGGTGGGTCCGTCGGAACAATAACTATGTTTGGTGAGTGACTGAGACCAAACGCTAATTTTAAAAATTCTTACAACATTAGTATTCGTTAGAATTACTATTCCACACGCAATGAGTGCATTAAGTAACTTTTAAGCAATATTTTCATCTATCCGATAAAATTTCTTGCAAATATGGACGGCCATAGCGGGTCCTAGTTGTCCGCCGCACGATTGCTTGTTATATAGGCCTAGATATTGCATAGGCTATAGACTACAGAACTTGTTATATAGAGATATAGAGAAATTGTGTTTAATTGCATAATGCATATCCTTTTTCCGTTTTCGCAATTCTGTGATTGGCCAAAAATTTCTGTGGTCGGTCTGGCCCAGGTAAAAAATTCAGGCCCTGCTACAGGCACTGCCTCAGTTTACAACCTGGTGCCGCCACTGCAACTGGCTTACTGTGGTTTTCGCACAGGCCTCCTAAACCACTTTAAATCACATTATTATTATTATTATTATTATTATTATTATTATTATTATTATTATTATTATTATTATTATTATTATTATTATTATTATTATTATTATTATTATTATTATTATTATTATTATTATTATTATTATTATTATTATTAAATGGAAGAAAGTCACTCATAGAATTTCTTTTTTTTGCATGGTATGACTGAAAACAGCTTTCTTGACATTATTTTTACGTATTTATCCAATCAATCAATCAATCAATAAACTTCTATGGCGCCATTATCATAATGCCCAGGGCATCAGCCGATGGCGCACCAAATCCAAATAGAATTAGAGCCAGGTCAATCCGGAAGATCAGTCAGAACAGCGGGGGAGCAATCTAAGGGGGATAAGCCATGTCAAACAGGTAAGTTTTAAGACCAGATCTAAAAGATGATAAATTTTTAGTTTTACGAAGTGATATTGGTAATGAATTCCAAAGCTTAGGGCCACACACTGAGAAACAACTAGTGCCAATGACGGTGCGAGAATAAGGAACAACAAATGAAAGTCCCGCCGAATACCTAGTGGATTGAGCAGTATAGGTCGAGAGATTAGTCGCATCTTAAGGTAATATGGTTCATTATATAATATTGTTTTAAATACCAAAAGACAAATTTTATAATTAATTCGGTATTTGATAGGAAGCCAATGTAGGGACTGTCTTGTTGGAGTTATATGTTCGAATCTTGGAGTTTTGGATATGACTCTAACTAAGGAATTTTGTACTCTCTGGGGTTTCTGAATATTTGAATTTGTAATGCCAAAAAGCAAGGAATTGCAGTAATCTAGGCGACTAGGTACCAATGCATTGGCTAACTGAATAAGAACAGGCTTAGGGAGGAGATGTCTGATGCGATAGATGTCCCGAATATGATAATGAGAAATTTTGCAGACTGAATTTATGTGACTAGTAAAAGAGAGGGAAGAGTTAAATAACACACCAAGGTTGCGAGCAGAAGTACTTCTAGGAACAACAGTGGAATCACCTAATACTATAGATTTCAGAGATTCAAATTTAGTCAATTGAGCTGGAGTACCTACAGTGTAATAGCAAGAACTCAGTTTTTGATGAATTCAAAAGAAGCTTATTTGAATCCATCCATGACTGAATATTAGTAAAGACAGTGGATATAGTCATAAGGGATGAGTTTGAAGAAGATTGATCAAAAGAGATGAGAATTTGAGTATCATCAGCATAAAGATGATACGCCACTTGATGTTCATCAAGAAGTGAACCCAAGGGGGTTGTATAGATAGTAAATAACAGCGGTCCAAGAACCGAGCCTTGAGGGACACCACAAGACAGATCAGTGGGAGTTGAGAGATTCTCAGTTATTATCACTGATTGAGTGCGGGGATGTAAATATGAAGAAAACCAATGTAAAGCAATGTCAGAGATTCCAAACCAATGTTCAAGACGATGAAGAAGAACCAAATAGCCTAACAGTAGGCCTAAGTATCCAACAAATTGCTGCTCGCAAGCCTGTACTTAGGCCATACATCCCGGCACTAAACTTTCCAGGCCTTGGTAGCGTCACCCTGGTCCAGAGGCGTTACAGCCATATGGACAATCTGGCCAAATGCCAAGGGCCCCCGACCCGAGCAAAAAATTTTTTTCGCAAAGTTGCAAAGTGTCGACAGATCAAAAACCCGACAAGCAAAAAAAGGTCGTCAACATTTTCGAAAACTTGTCAAATCGTCTCTAGAAAGGGCCCCCTGCCCGTTTTTCGCCAAGGGTCCCGGAGCATATTGCTATGCCACTGCCGAGGTCACGTGACTTCTATCACGTATCACTGCTGAGTCGTCAAGAGGCTAAACAGACGCTTGTTTGTAACACATCAACAGCTTATACAGAAGCGCGGCATAACCACTTCTGTCAATAATTGATCAATAAAATGAATCAAGTGACTGTCATTAGATTGCTCAAGATGGTTATAATCTCTATTGTCTGTTAACGGTCAAAACCTAATGACGGCGTATTTATATTGTCTGCCTTATATTTCGATTGCATGTCGCAGTCTTTAAAGGCCCTATAAATAGGCGCCTCTCAGTTGCAAGATTGACTGGAAGACTGGAAGATAACAGAGAAGACGGTCGGTCTATGCATTCTATCAAACGCAAGTTATTAGAAATCACTTCTTCATTTGCTCTGTGTTATTTGATATCAAGAAGGACGCAACGTTAACGATAAGATGGCTACTTATCTAATGTATATTTTCTCATCACTCGACGATATGACGATAGACTAAGGATATCAGAGTTCAGCTTGATGGTAACAAGACCATTAAACACGTTGATGCAGTTTCTCTTGTGCAAGGAATTGAAGCGGGCAGTTTGTTCAGCGACGTTTTGTCCATCTCTATAGGCCTATATTCTACAGCAATTAGGACAGTTTTCAGGACGATTTTTGTCCAACAATAAAATCCATAGTAGACCTACTTTGAACTTTCAAAAATAGAGTTAAATCACGTCTCCTGCTGCTTCTTTTTTCATGATCTGCCTTGCTGTTTCCCGCTCCGCCTCTGACTGATCTCTGGAATTGGCCTTGTCCGACTGACCGCTAAACTTCGGTTATTGCTATGTCAGCTGTAAGCTTAGATTAAGCGCCTATAAGAATAAGCAGCTACTATGGTATAGGCCTACCTGCTTTCGAAAACGCTATATAAATTCACGGGATTTTACCTACTTGCGACTGATTTTTTTCATGTCATATACAGTACATAATATGCCAATTAGTCTCGAAAAACAGCTGCTTTAGTGTCGCAAGTTCTAGCTGTCAGACTCTTCTTAGTTTATCAGCCTCAAAGACCTGTTCTCCAACATCGTCAGAGCGTAGCGATGGGGGAGGGGTAAATCGGTATATATATCCTCCAAAATCAGACTATACCTTTAAAATGTTAATGTGTTTTTTAAGATTTTCAGAGTTTTTTTTAAGGAGATTTATGCCCCAAATCACATTATACCGCCGAATCAAATTCCTGGCTACGCCCCTGAGCATGGTTACCCTATATATCAGTTCTATCAACTCAGTGATACTCAGAGCCTGTCGTGAAAACAAAACTTGCGCAATGTATTATAAAAAAGGTAAATGCTCACCTGTCAGACCATATCAACACAGAGAAAAATTTGTGTAACGTTACGATGAATTTAAGTGTAAATGTTACCTTAGTCGAGTAACCTACGTGTAACGTTACACCAGGTTACACTGAAGTGTATACCGAGAAAATTTTGTGTAACGTTACGATTAATTTAAGTGTAAATGTTACCCTAGTCGAGTAACCTATAGTGTGGCGAAATCAGAAAATAGCAGTGAAAAGAATTAATAATCAATAATAAATAAGCCTGAGGTCCTATAGAAATAATACATAGATGATAATTACCCAAATAGCGTAGAGACACAAAGAAACAAGTATTCTGTATATGGCGCAAAAAACGTTAAGGAAAGGGAGCAATATTAGGATAGTGAGTTTAGCACACCTTTCTATCGCCGGTTTAGAACTCCCAAATAGCGGTACAGATTTTGCAGGCAACGCAGTATTAATATATTAAATATAACCCTACTTTTGCTTTCTGTGTAAACTTACTCTTTGCTTTGTTATGTTGCTTTGTACTTTTGTATAATGTATCCACTATTCCACTTTAAAACAATTTGGGGGAAACTTAAATCAAGTTTTCCCTGAATTTACACCAAATGGTGTCAACTTTACACAATGTTAACGTAATCCTACTCCTGCTCACTCCAAAATTTGGGGTTAACTTACACCAAGTTTACCCCGGAGGTTACACCAAAGCATGAACTTTACACCTGGTTCGCGTTTTGAGTACACCATCGCTTGTTAACACCAAGCGATGGTGGCAGCTGAATTACCACCAAGTCTTGGTGTAACGTTACACAACTTTTTTCTCTGTGAAGGTTAACTTCCCACTATATTCATTATATATATATAATTATATATATATAATTTATATATATATATATATATATATATATATATATATATGCTTAATCTCAAATAATATACATTGGCAAAATGGCAAGATTGGCAAAGAGCAGTACTAGATGATGTTACGTTAAATTCATAAATGTTCATACAGTACAACTTCTTTATAACGGACTCGGTTACCACGAGTCCTCGGTTATAACGCACAGCATGCAGCGTCCATTTGCTTCTTGTGATGCGCAACCGTACTGATGTTACTGGATAAAACGTATACCTCGAATATAACGTACTAAATGCTACAGACCCGCTAAGCAGAGACGTCATTTCAATGTTTTTCAGGGGAGCAAGACACTTTCGATCTGACAAAATTGACGACCTTTTTTTAGCTTGTCAGTCATTTTGTGCGATTTTAGGGGTTGACGACCTTTTTTGCTTTTCAGTCTTTTTACCTATTTAGCCAGCCAAATTTACATTATTAAAAACTAATTAACACAAACATTGGCGAAAAACTGTTTCCCTGAAAATCAGGGGGAG